>PVKC010008296.1:0-28308 GCA_004027635.1 Crocidura indochinensis | reverse complement strand
GACTTGGTCTTGGGTCAAGTTGTCATTTCTTCATTGTCATATCATAACTGGTACAGATTAGTGTCAGAGCTGTGCTATAATTCTCCCAATGGAGTTGGGTCCTGGAGTTGTTGCCTAGAGCTGTATCAGTTCTACATCTGGGATCTGGGGTTTGGAGTTGAACTGACACTGTCCAATCTCCTGGAGACTGGGTTGTATCCACATGACACATGTCCAGGATGGGAGGCACCCTAGTGTTATAAAAAGTGTAAGGTCTTATCCCTAGAAGATAAGATCTTATTTCTGTGTCTATGGTTTCCCCAAAACATATGGTTTTATGTTGGATTGCTGGTGCTATTCTGGGTAAGGAAGACTGGTAAGGAATATATGGTTTCATGTTGGATTGCTGGTGCTATTCTGGGTAAGGAAGACTCACATTTTCTGTGGTCCGTTTTTGATCTGTCATTTTATCCCAGGCAAGGCTTTAGTACCAAGCAGCACCAAAAATGATAATGATAGCAAAAATATGAATACATTAAAATAGAACAGATAAATAAACCTGTGTTTAAAAAGAAAGAAAGAAAACAAAGGTATTTAGAGACAACAGGTGATATATTTATTATCTTATAGGATTTCAGGGCACTAATAACTAATATCTTATTCTTCATATGTCACCTTACCCTCATCAAAGTTCCAGAGATGCTATTGTAAATACTTTAACTGAATTGCCTCACATGACACTTGTGCAAATCCCGTGCTGTATATATTTTGGGGCATATCTGGGGTTTCCAGGGGTTACTCCTGATTCTGTGCTCTGAAATTACTCCTGGTAGGCTTGGGGGACCATATGGGATGCCAGGGATTAAACCCTGGTCAATACCAGACCACATGCAAGGCAAGTGCCCTACCCACTGTGACATATAGCTCCAGTCCTCTATAATTATATTTTAGTTGAAGAACCTGATGCCCAAAGATAGTTTTAAATGCCCAGATCACACAATGGTACCAGGCAGAACCTGGATTCCAATCCTGCCTGTCTCTTCACTGCAGCTCCACAATGCTACCTTCATACAACCGAAATATCAAATTAAAAGAACAATAATGGATTAAATAGTATGTCAACATTCAAAAGTTGCCACAAGCCTGAAATTTGTCTTTCCATTCTATTTTGATAAAGTAAAAGTTTACTACATTCCAATTAAAAAAAAATCCTTGGAGTCTGAAGCACACAGGAAGAGAGCACTTGCCTTGCATGCAGCCAATCCGGGTTCAATCTCCAGCATCGCGTATGGTCCCCTGAATACCACCAGGCATAATTTCGGAGAGAAGAGCCAGAAATAATCCCTGGGTGCCTCTACGTGTGGCTTCCAAAACAAACAATAGTAATAATAACCCTTGGTATATATTCACTACTGCCCATCAAGAAACCTAAAACAATCATCAATGTTGGATCAATCGGGTGCATTTGAAGCATGGTGACCTTGTTTCCAATAACCATATGCATAGATTATAAGACTAAACACATCTAATAGGCTGTTTAGAAAAGCAGTAAAGTAGTCACATGGCCCAGGCCAGCTCCGTTATCTCAAATATTCCCGTGTCTATTTCTGTGATCTTGCTTGAAAAAGTGTGATCCAAACATGTCAGCACAGATTCATGCCCCAGGATAATGTGCAAATGTGGTTTTGAAGGATGTAAATGAGACGCCACCACAGTGCCCATCCGTAAGGAAGCTGTGCAGTGTTTTCTTTGTATAACATTTTGCTTGTGTTTTTTTTTTGTAACATTAGACAATATTTAAGTAGCTGAGAATTGGTACTTAGGCTTCTGAGGAAGTGAACATGCTAAAGAGCAGGAGGTGACATAAAAAATAAGGCTGAGAAATTTGCCTTTCAAATAAGCATATGGCTCAGTGGATGTGTCTCCAAAGGACAGAGACTGATATGGATCCTATCTATCTATATAACATGTACTAGAACATTTTTACTGGATTCAGAATAATATGTTGCTTAGTCTCATACAATTAGAGACTTTTGGTATCTTCATATATATTTCTAGATATTACATTTTATGTTATGCTCTAGAGAAATGCAATCCCGTGCATGACATTTACATAGGAAATGGTAAAAATATAAACTGTGAAGGAGTTCGTTGATGGAGGGTGCAAGAAAATAAAATATTGGTCTTTCCTTTTTTGGAATCATTATTCTCCATATGAAACTGACACCTTTGGAGAAACAGGGTGGAAAGATGCAAAAAAAAATGATGACATTGATTCCCTGGAGACTCATTATGAGATCTTTTAGCATTTTGGCACAGAAAATCCATAAATTTAAAAATATTCTGAAGCAAGAAAAATACAAGCATTACCTACCATGTGAAGACTCATCTTGGCAACTTTTTCATAACAAATTCTCGTTCCTCAGAGAACAGTGTTGTTCCTCATACAGCAGTGAGTGCAAACTCTAGCAAAATGGAGCAGACATTTGGAAACAGGATTTGATGAATTATCTCTAGATCTTTTGTAGAACCTGTGGACTCTTAATTTTTATGTAAAACATAGTGATATGCAATGTTATTCATCGTTGAGTTGTAAACATATAGTGTTTCAGTACCAGTCCCACCACCAAGGTCAACCTCCCTCCATTCATGTTCCCAGAGTCCATCCCAGATGTTCCTTCCTCCCAGCTTGCTATCTTCATAGGCATAATTTGAGTTTGGTTGTTAAAGTTTGGGTCTCATGATTTCAGTTGATTCCATGGCTTGAAAACTTTGTTTTGTCCTTCCTTAACAGAACCTGAGATTTTTGTGAAGTTACATCTCAAATATATGTTTTTGTTGAACTCAGACCTGATTTCTGACTCCTATTCAAAACCAAACTGGTTTGAAGTGTTGGTATCACTTAAAACTTGGTACCACATTGAAACTGAAAATCCAGTGCGCTAGGTGACCTGGTGTAACCAACAAAAATGTGTCAAGGATAGTTCAGCGGGGCTCCACACTGTCTAAAGGCAACCATACAGAATCTCTTGGTTCTCTTACTTTTACCTCTTTGGGTACTCAGTGTCTGCAAATTAGCCAGTGTCTCCAATTATTGAGTATTTTTCCCCAGTGACTACATAGAGTCCAGATAATACATTTTTTATGCATTTTAACCTATGATGATTGAGATGTGACAAGAAAAATACAGAATGAGAGTGGAAGTCAACATATTTCTCCATCCCAGGGTTATAAATGGGATTAAGCAAATATTTTTGCTGCTTCTCCAGGATATACCTGCTCTAGCAGAATCAGATGGGGTCAGTGAGCAGATTCCTCAGCAGGGCTCAGAGCCTCCTTCTCCAGCCCTGACCCAGACTTTCCTCAGTCTTCCCTGAGTGGCTCTGGCAATCCTGAGAGCTTCAATGAATTTAGCTGCCAGGCTCACCCTCTGCCCTGTCCACCCATGTACACAATAAAATGACACAGGTCCAGAAACCTCCTCTTCCTCCTTTGTTGCAAGGAATCCCCTAAATGCCTCATCAGGAAACTTCCAATGGTGTTTGTGGGATCCTCTTCCCTTCACTTTGCTGCACCACCATGAACATTTTCTATGTTAATTTAATGAATTTCTTTTGCTCTGAGTATTTCTGTTGAACCAACTTGAGTCAATTCCCAAACAACTGGCTTATTCTTTTAATGTTTCTGTTTCTGTTGTTCTCCAAACTAGGCTGTCTCTTCTGGCAATCACAGCACTAATTAAATATTATGTTTAATGCACTTGTACCTCTGAAAGAAAATTTAAACTGTTATCAGTATTATAGACAATGACATTGGTTAGATTCTCTTACATTAGATTCTCTTACCTCTTTCCCTCTCATCTTTCCTCTTATTCCTATACATTTATTCATCCTGTATTCATCTCTGTCATCTTTGTCTGGATCTAAATCTGTGATCTCCACAAACATATCCTCTGTGCTATGTGCTTACAGAGTGCCTGCTCTGGGTCCCAGGCATCTGTGCAAAGTAAGCAGCTGGTATTCCAACTAGCTCATTCTGGATCTAACCATGTGAGAAGATACAGACAGAATATCCCTGATATTCTGTGAGGACTGCCCAGGAAAGTGTCCAGTTAGTCAGGACATGCTCTGTCTGCATCCCCCATTTTGAGAAATGCAGAAGCTTCCTCAACATTTTGAAATATGAACTAAATTAACCCTTTTCTTTCTAAGCTAGTGAAGCTCATGATGAGTTTGATAATCTATAGGAAACAAAAGTTTATTTTTGTACATTGTTTTATTTTGTTTTGTTTGTTGGTCATACCTGGTAGTGCTCAGAGATTACTCCTGATTATGTACTCAGAGACCACTTCTGGCAGACTTGAGGGACCATATCAGGTGTTGGGTATTGGACACAGGTTGGTTGCATCCAAGGCAAGAACCTTACCCATTGTTATACCTCTCCAGATCCCCAAAATTGATGAAGTGAATATATCATCTCTCTTCCTTTTTTTCTTTTTGTTTTGTTTTGTTTTTGGGACACACCCGAAAGTGCTCAGGGGTCATTCCTCGATATACTCTCAGAAGACGGTCCTGGCAGGCTCGGGGGACCATATGGGATGCCAGGATTCGAACCACTACCTTTCTGCATGCATTGCAAATGCCTTACCTCCATGCTATCTCTCTGGCCACTCATCTCTCTTTCTTGATATCACTCTCAGTGAATTCCTTACCATTGAGAAAAATTCTAAGTAACATGACAATATTTCAGAGTTCTGCTGTACATGGGTATTTGGAAAGACAATGTTAAATGTTAATTAAAGAAATAACTAGAAAGGAATGAAACAAAGAACTTTGTCTCAATGATGCCACTTTCTAGAGTACAAATTGTTCAGATTGTAAGTGAGGCTTTACGGTTTGATAAAATACATACAGTGATGTATCCCCCACCTGCCTTGTACCCTACATGAGTCTGAGGGAATTAAGGGCTTAGTTTAAATTCAAGGAAAAGGAATTATGGAACTGCTACAAAATTTATAGGTCTGGATGACAGAAACAACAGCAAGTTATTTTAATCAACTTTTCTCAGTTCTCTAAACATTGCTGCAAATCAACTCAAATGAATCATGCGGCAGTTTGTTATTAAAATTCATTTTTAAACATCTCTGTTGAAATAAATATGAAGGCTTCAAATGTAAATAACAAGTTAATCCAAACTATAACTCACTGAGTTCTCAGTACTTATCCCTCATCACTGCAAGGTACTTTCCCTTTATAAGCAAAAGCGTCCTTTCCCTAATAGCCATTCTCAAACCACGCAGATCCTTTCTTACTCTATGTAATTATTTCTCACTTATGTTAGAAGGTGACAGAAATAATCAAAATGGAAATGTGATGTTTTTTAGACTGTGGATTCAATAAAGGTTTAAAGTTAGCAAGGACTTCGGGAATACAAAGAGGAGATATCCTGAGGTAAGGAGAGGTTAGATGGGGAATCAGTAAGAAAGTAACCAGGTGGGGAGAGAGGGGAGTGGAAAAGACAAAAGCAAGTGTGCCAAAACAGTTGCCAGGGGCACCAGCTTCAAGACCAAACTGGTCAGGAAGTATTAGAACAGAAATATAGTATAGTACAGTACCCAGGAAAGTGAGGTTTAAAGGAATTGTGTGTGTTTGTATCTGTGTGTATATGTGTGTGAGAGAGAAATCATGAGAAAGTATGTTCATGTGGTGAAATCATGTGTAATAAAATGTTGTGAAAGAGTGCTTGTGTGAAAAAAATGTATATGTTTATGTATGAGAGTTGTGTGTGAGAACAAGTGTTAGAGTATGAAAATGAAAATTATGTATATGTGAGGGATGTACATGAGAGTATGTGAGAATTGTATACATACAAAAGTGTTGTGTGAGACTTGTGTGAGGAGTGTTATGTATGTGAGTTGTGAAAGAGTATGAGATTATGTGTGTAGTGTATTACATATAATGACATATATGATAATGTAACATAGTTAGATATTATATCTAAGAATTTTGTGCCCTGAAGTATCGCAAAATATATTTAAAAAGTAATCGATTGGCATTACATTTGCTGTTAAATAAATATACAAAGTTAAAGTTGTTAAATTTATTAAGTGTTACTGATAAGATAATATATTTGATAGTTATTAAAATGGCACTGAAATAATTAAAGACCATTTTATGTTAATGTATGTTACAAACATACTTAAAATATGTTTAATGTTAAGTAAAAAAAGCTATGTAACTAAAGCAATTACTCTAATGAAAGCTTAAATGATTTATAGAAGGCCGGCGAGGTAGTGCTAGAGGTAAGGTGCCTGCCTTGCAAGTGCTAGCCAAGGAAGGACCGCGGTTCTATCCTCCAGCGTCCCATATGGTCCCCCCAAGCCAGGGGCAATTTCTGAGCTCTTAGCCAGGAGTAACCCCTGAGCATCAAACGGGTGTGGCCTGAAAAACAAAAAAATATATGATTGGTAGAAAAAATATATCAGTGTATCAACAGTAACTGTGTGGGATGAATATAATAGTAGGTAGTTTGGCCTTCTTTCAGTGGTGTCAATTTCCAAATTAAAGAATAAAACTTGGGGAAAGAAACATAAATTTCTGGTGATTAAATAAATTGTCTATTTATTTGGGCTTAGTTGGGAAAGTCACTGATGAAATTTCATCCACCTGGATTTTGTAAACAGAATTTTAGATTAGGTGTAGATGTTCCATCCAGGTTAACTTTTTCTTGCACTCTTGAAGTGGGATTTTCATTGACCCCAGGACACAGAGCCAAGTGTAGTCAACCCTGTTTGCCCAGGCTAAGAAGATTTGCTAAGGATCCATTCAGAAAATTAGTGGCTTCCAAAGTAAAAAGCTGGGGAGGAATAATCATGACTAAATGTGTCTGGATATGAACTTCACCCATAAATGGAGGAAATTTGGAGAAGTATCTCTTCTGAAAAAATATCTTCTCAGGGCCATCACAGAGGCCACTACACAGACCCATGAAATGGGGGTCTGCTGTCTGGACTCATAGCATATGTGTTCTGTGTAGCCCAGGTGCTCTCAGCTTTGTCGCCTTCAGGGACTATAAATTACATGCTCACAGATTTACCTCTTAATTAAAGATTAAAGACTAGCTGACATTATGTATGGAAATTGAGGGTGTTGCTCATGTTAAGATCCTTTACACCCCTACACATCACATATACCACACACACAAACTACACAAACCATACTCCCACAGACACAGTCAATACACATCAACACAAACACAACATTCTCACACACATATATCGCATGCATGACATATACATCTATGCATACCACAGAGTCACACACAAAACATTTAGTCTCATATATACATGTGCTCCTACATATATCACACACCACACATATACATTACATTGTAACATACAGCCACATAGACATATAGAGCATAACACATACACACATGACGCACAATTTATCCCCATCCCCCATGCTATTCCTTACACCAAGAGTTAAGTCATGTTTTAATAGAAAATAAGTATTTACACCATCATACTTATGCAAGCAGCATGTTTTACTCGGTTAAAGAATGCATTTCATCACTGTCTTATACATTTTCCCTAAATAAGAACTTTAAAAAAATTCAGTTTTTCTCAATTAGAATATTTACCTGCTTCCCAAATGTTACTATATTTGTTAATTTTGGTGAAATCCTCGAGCATATGAGCATCTGAATGAGTTGTGGCCCTGCTGGAAAGCAAAGGCCATCTCAGAGCAGACCTTGGTCGCTGCCCACCTTCTCTAGGGCTTCCAAGCAGATCTGCCAAGTGTTGGCCTCATCTCTTTCTCTTTAATGGTTTCTTCCCTTTCACCGATACAGAGCTGCCAAGCAGGAGGAAGGGTGCAAGCTAAGTATCTCTCTCTGATTCCCCTTGAGGGCAGCTCTTCCCCAAGGGAGCTGTTAATTCTCTCCAAATGCTTTTAAATTTGAGACGTTCAGCAGCATCAAGTTAGGGTTCAGGGACATGACAAGAGTCTTTAAGGCTTGGTGTATAGTGGCTAGTTTTACCCTTGTTGTCAGCCATATCAACATCATTATCAACACTTGTTGAGTTCATTGCTTCTCCTCCCTTCCCTGGGAACCAGTTCTAGATGCCATGTGTCATAATAAACTTGAAGATGATACTCTAAATATATGGGGCTTTGTTTTGTTTTGTTTTTGCTCTACTGGTTTATCTCTGTCCTTTGATTCCAATTCCTGGGGGTTTAAATTTAAATGACACTTCTCTGTAATTGCCATGATGAATGGTAGATAAAGAAATTAGCAGCTTAGGGGCCCGGGAGATAGCATGGAGGTAAGGCGTTTGCCTTTCATACAAAAGGTCATCGGTTTGAATCCCGGTGCCCCATATGGTCCCCCCGTGCCTGCCAGGAGCAATTTCTGAGCATGGAGCCAGGAGTAACCCCTGAGCACTGCTGGGTGTGACCAAAAAAAAAAAAAGAAATTAGCAGCTTAAATTTCAATTATTTGATAAAGTAATGATTCATATTTTATCGCAAGTCCATTCTCATTGTTGGGAACTTCCTCGGGTCACCCTTGTAAGAAGGGAACCCTGAGTGAGGGAAGTAATGTTTGTGCCATCTGTCCATCATGACAACTTGCAGACTCTTCAAGGCCTATTCAGAACAAGAAAATGATATAAGCAACTTCCTAGCTAGTGCCTACGATATAGTTTGTCTATTTTGTGTAGAAATAGTCATGTTTTGTATTTAAAGGAAATTTTTAGATTTCTAGTATAGCTTTGCACCTCAAAAGTGAGAACATGTATTTGCGTACAAACAAATTCTCCATTGTTATTTATGCTGATATGTGTTTCTGAACCAAAATTTTATTCACTAATCTGTATATGTTTGCAATTATGCTACCTCTGAAATAGGATCGCTCTCTGCATGTCATTGTGTCCCTTTGGCTACACAGACTTGCTGCTTGTAATAAGACCTCTATTTGACTCCTGGTTCTATAGACTCACGGGAACCTGTTCTGATATATAGTCATCTATATGTTCTTGGGCTTTTGTTCCATCCAGAAATTAACATTTTGAACTCATCTTAAGTTGCTGCACTAATATCTGACTTGTTAGGTAGATTAAACTATTAAAGGATCCATTAGATCACTCAGCAGGATTACAAGGGAGACTTTTTACTACAATAGAAAAGTTTATGAAAAGTAAATGTTAAATCAGTGTCTTGTTAGGCCTTTCTCTCACAGTTTCCATTCTCACTATTGATCTCTGGTGTCTGGAGTCATTGTCTGTCATCAGCTTCTCCTATCATCTTAGTATCTCTCGCCCAACTTCACTCCATGCCTTTAGTTACAGCCAAGTCAATTCAAACCTTTGATGAGGATTCTCTGCTTCTTGGATCCTGCTCCAGGAGTGATCAAATGCACTTAAAAGGTTCCTAATTACTCATCTCTCTGATGGGGATTTAAAAGTGAGGCAAGGAAATCTTGGCCTGAATACTTATGACATAAATATAAGACATACTTATGAGTTGACAAGCCCATGTCAGCTCAAAAAGATGAGCAAAGTCATGTAAAAGCTGATTTACAGGGATTGGAATTTTGTATGCCTTGCCTGCCTTCTCTTTGCCCTTTAGGAATTGACCCCAGAACCAGCTGGAATTCTCTTCTCTTTCCTCCACTTCAAGAACACCCTAGAAACCTTCCTTGCACTAACGCAGCTCCACTGCTTCCCTGTGTTCTGTCACAGGGCCACTGAGTTCACAGGGTCACTTTCAATGTCATAGTGTCATTTCCAGAGAGTGTAAGACAGTAAGAGAGTTTGATTTTCAAAACTTACATTGCATATGTGCTGAGAGATGATAATCACAATTTAATAATTTAGAATCTAAGGTTTCTCTCTTTCAATCAGTTGTCTTTCACTAAAAATATTTGATGTTTACAAAACTCTTAGAACATATCAGATGAAGAGGTACTATCCATTATAAATTAACATAAGTGTCTACATGACTGTTTGAGAAGAATGTGAATAACAGGAGACTCATGTATATTTCTCTTGATCAAAACAGAGAATATGGAACAGCAATGGCAGTAGGGAGAGAATGCCTGTTCCATTAGAAATGGCAAGTTGTGCTCCTTTGAGAGACTGAAGTATTTTCAAAGTTTTCCCCTAAATAATTGTCATCTTTGTTCCACTTGAGACTAGAGACAGCTGATTTTTAAAGAATTTAGCACATTAACAGTGGAATGTCATAACACATCTTTTCTAAAACATGTCAGACTAAAGAATCACTATTCTTTTTCTGTGTGATAATCTCATGTAAAATGAAGATTATTTTTTAAAAAATAAATTGATGGAGAAGTACATTTGAAGTGTATCATGCATATATTGAAATGTTTTTCTCTTGATAAAGTAATTTTAGAAGATAATCACTAAAAGATAAAAGGCAATGAAACCAATATAATATCTCAAATATCATAAAATCATTTTAGGCAGTGTCAAAAACCATACTCCATCTGGGATGACAAATACTTTCATGCTCGTCTTTCCAAGCTTTTAGGCAAGGTGTTGTTTGAATTCAAGAGGATAAGGAGATAAATTGGTTTATTTTTAGCTTCAGTTATTTTACCTATACAGAGCATTATTATACTCCATTAGAGAGAGAGAAATAGTCAAGGCAAAAACAGACAAAATTGTTCCAGACTGACATGAGATTGCTGCCAAGAACTAAAATTGAGGTCTCTAACAGGCATGTACTCAACCTCCACACAACAGTCCCACAAAGAGTTTTGTTTTTGTATTCTAAGTAATATAAAGATTTTTTCAACCTCAAAGATACTTAGGGAAAGTCTCATAGAAGATACTAGTGATATTGGTACTGCTCTTATGTGATTTGAAAACAACTGAACAGACATGAATAAGAAAACTTTTAAGTTAGTACCTGGTATTCCGATCCAATATCCATACATGATGGAGAACATGAAAATGTTTATTTGTTTATTTTACTATCATTTGAAAGCTGGTTTCCAGAACCAAGTTCTTGGTATGTTCAAGTAGTGGACTGAATCCTTTCTCTTCTATTAATTCTTAACTGAATATATTTTCTCATCAAAGAAAAACATACATCATACATAATGAAATATGATCTCAATATAATCTTGCATCTTCCAGCTTTATGAATTCAGCTAATAATTTAATGGGCAGATAAATTGAGTTTTGGTATTTTTAGAATATGAATCAGAGCAGGAAGTACAGATAACTGACATTTAAGATGGAGTAAAAATGAAGGTTCTGGAATAAGAATATGATATCAGGAGTATACTATAGTGGTTGAGAAAGGAGACAAGTAATGGAATTGGGCTTTATGTTCATTAGAAGTGATTTCATTTTGGATGTTTGAATCAATCAGTAAACAGTTTTTTTTTCTGATTTAACCTTCATTTCACATTATCCAATAGACTTTATTTTAAAATATTTCCTTGTTGTTCTGAAGTATGTTTTTACTATTTTTTTATAAAATTGTTATCCCTATAATTTTTAGAAATAGTAGAAAGATAGTACAAAGATTCTTTTCCTTCACTGCATTGTAGAATCTGAGGATTTTTTTCCATTTATGTTTTGATTTTGATGAAGAGGAGAAAGTATTCCAACATGATCTAATCTATCAACTTGAACTTGACAGGTATCCATTGAAATGGCATCCTAAAGGCATTGTTGATGAGATAGATGTAAAAACACAGAAGTAGATGGTTATGTAAGTGAAGAACAAGACCCAAGACACCAAAACCAGTCTCTTTAGCCATATCATCAAGACATGGGATGATGGAACTCATGGCAGTGCATTATCTGATGAATGATGATGAAGGCATCAGTTAAATGAGATCAAGTCAAATGAAGCCAGACATGGAGCCATCATGTAGCACTATTAAAAGGTTGTTAAGTCCACTGACTGATGCTGTTTTGTTAGATGAGGCCAGGTCTTTATTCACTCCGGTATTTTAAAGATCAGGATTTTCTTTCCATTCATTTCTCAAAATGACAGAATGGCCAATAACAATCAAGAGAAAGGCACCAGTAAAGGCAGAAACCATTGAAAGGGAAGCAACTGCTTTTGAGGTCATGGTGCCCCAAACACAAGGGGACTTGCCCATCTTCCCAGCAACCAGGCTGAGACACGTTTCATCACAGTAGTTTATTGATGCCAGTTTGCTGAGCTTTTAAATATTTCATTTCATTTTAATGTTTATTTTATTATGTTTTTAACTGTACTGTATTTTTAATGTGAGTCTCAATAGAGGGTCTTTTATAAATTTAATTATTAATTATAATAAAGTCATCGGGAAATATAGCTGAATGAAAGGATAAATTAAGAATTTATGATCGGAAAAATTGATGGGAGTATATTGATCTTATATAAAAAAAGAGTACACCCTTTATAAGGAAAAGACAACTTGAATAGGACAAGAGGCCAGAAAAATAACTTTTAATGAGTGCTATATCAAGGTTCCCAAAAATAGTGATAGTAGTTAACATTTGTAAAGCCTGAAACTTTATTATGCATTAAAACTCTGACTTTTATAAGGCAAACAGCCAGAATTACACATCTAGTAATTGCATTGTGTAGCACAGTTATTTTAAAATCCCTGATGCAATTTAAAGACAACATAAATAGGTGCCATTTTTTGCTCCTATTTGGTGTCATTATTGGGGGTAAAATACTATAAGTCCTATAGCTTAGGTAATCAGGGTGACACCCAAATTATCCAACCAACCTTTCTTACAAAAACACCGTTTGTATCATAATTATTTTGTTTTCTGAGTTACTAGACTTTTCCATGTCTAGTTAGAAAGTTCTGTGAGAGCTATCTGTGTGTTGGGAGCAGAACTTGCCAGAAGAGGGGTGTCTATGTCAAGTCTGAGGAACAGTGAAATGCAAAGGCCTGAGGGCCCAAAACTGGAATAGGCGAAGAGCGTGGGTCATAGCAGTTATGGGGTTTGTACTGTACAGGAGTATAGACACATGATCCAAGTGGGAAATGAGAAGACACAGGGGTCTGGGCTGGGTGCAAGGAAAGGCCAATGCAAAAAAACAGGGCTGAAGACACTAAGCTAAGAACAGCAAAGGTTTTTAGGGGCCAGAGGTGTCCTCAGCAGCAAGACATGTGTGATACTCTGGTTCAATCCCTGGTACTGCCTGAAAAAGACAATATTTGATATCAAGCTAGGACTTCCCCAACCCCCATGCTTGTATCACTTAGGAGATGTTTGAATGTAAATGTGAGATAAATTGGGTCTCCAAATATGCTGAGAAGAAGTTATAAAGTGCAGTATATTCATAAATGCTCCAATGTGATTCTCTTTGGTCCTTATTTCTGATCTTCCCTGTTCTCTGAGGACCAGCAGGTTCATGGCACTGCCCAGGCTGAACTTTACTGCCCATGCCAGGTGCAAGAGGAACTAGTGCTTGCCTAAACCATAGTCCACACCCATAGGCTCTGCAGACAGACCCCTGCCCAGCCTTGCTCCTGCCTTCAGGATAAGCTGGGCTCATATCACACATTCCGGAGTACAATGAACAGTGTGTGACTCATGGTTCTATTCTGATTGATGCTGCCTTGTCCTTCCCGGGAGCTGCCTGGAGTGCACATTTGATTGAGCCCCTCACTAGGCCACACTCTCATCTGCAGTGCTCACTCACACACCCCTAAAATCACACATTTTCCTGGGCATCATAATCAACCCTGTACAGCTGGAGTGAATTCCCTCCCCCCATAGACAAATCTTGCATCTTCCCCTGTGGTCATTGTACTTGTCATAGTTGTTATAGTGCCTAGGGCCTCTTTGCTCCCTGGGATGGAGCCACATCCCCAGCCCTATATGAATGTTGTCACTGGGCCCTGAGACACAGATATGCCTTGGCACAAATTGTGGCATTTAAGTACAGTGATTGGCAGAGGACCTGGATAAAAGGGGCCAGGTAAACCCCATTTCTCCAGGTTACACACCTACTACTAGCTCTCACTTCCCTATTCCTGTGGCCTACACTTGTTTTTTTTTTCCAACACTTCAGTAGAAATAGAGAAAACTCACAATAGAGTCTGATGGTGGTAGAAATTAAATAACTTATTCAATGGAATTCATTTCCATGATGTCATGTTTAAATTTGAGCTATAGCATTCTCAGTTCTATTTCTTTTGGAGCAGACTCCTTTAGATGGGCTTGATTCAGATATGTCGTCTGGATGCACATTTTCCTGTCACGTGTTTATTGTGAGCCAATAATCCCATCAAAATGAGGCCTGGAGTCTACTCAATAAGGGAGATGCAAAATGAGATATGCCCTCTAATCAATTTTGAAGCAAAACTGTTGGCCATTTTTATTATTGGCCATTTTAATGTTGGCCAACATTAGTTGTCCATTTTAGCTTCATAGAGATGGTTACTGGGAGGTAACTCAGTTCATAGCTCAAATATGTTTAAGTAAACAAAACAGTTCTTCAGTGTTCTAGTATTTCAAAGGTGCTAATAAAATGACATATATTAAATAGATCCATAATTCAAAGTCCCCCTGTCATTGGAACCCCAAGTGAGCCAACTAATGGTCTGCATCTTCCTTTTCCCTTCTTTTTCAGAGTTAGTAATTATAAATCAGATTTTTCATAAGAACTTGTGTCACCACACCCTAAATTGTATTTCCAAAGATGGGACAATACAGAAGGATGGAACTGACAAACATTAGCTAGTTTAGGGCCTGGCAGTGGACAAAGCACATGGCCAGTAAATATGGTACAAAATATGATATGCCTTTGGTTTTTCTGCTATAAAGTTAATAAGATTGATTATGAGGCTAATTGATCAGGTGCATGTCTGACATATGTAAAGGCTTTTGTTAAATGTTCATGCCACGGGAAAAAGTGTCAATTGTAGATGACTATATATATATATATATATATATATATATATATATATATATATTTGTATTGGAACATATAAAACACACTCTGATAAAAAATCTCCAGTGCTAAGCAAGAGAAGGACAATGATACAGTAGACAGCAACCTGAAGCAGGATTGATTTGATTCTTGTCAAATCAAAGAATAGTGCCTCTGCTTTGTTAATGAGAACGTGGCTGCCATTGTGTTCTGCTACTGTGTGCAATTCCTTTGAAGTTCGATTATATATTCCTTATTTGAAACTAGGCTGTGTTGAGGGGAATCTAAGTTGTTTTCTAAAGCTATGTGTGTGTCTATTTATAATATATTTGATGAAGAGGATATAGAGCTAGACAGCTTATTGTTCAATCTTTTTCTTCTCAGAGGCAGCAACTGTCACACAGAGTCATAATGTGTGACTATTAATTTCGTAGTAGACATAGGCAAAGACATACATGACAATAAGATGGTCCATTTGAGATCTAGGGCTTCTGTTTTCTTTAAGGGGCCAGCAGGAACTGACATGAGCCCATGGCTCATTACACAGAAATTTCAGTAATATCTGTCACCAAACCATGAGCAGGTTAGAATCTCTTTCCTACCTTCACTTACCTTTATGCCTTTCCTATAATGATAAAACTGTAAAACAACATTGAAAAGGCATTACAAAGTGCATGCTAAATTCAGCCAATTAAGTATATGCACAAATTCTACTACAAAATAATGAAATTTATAACAAAGGCCCATCATATTAATAAAAAAAATCATAAGGGAATTAAGCCCCTGCTATCCACAAATTCAAGGAGGAATTACTTAAGCTTTATTTTTTAACATCACTGCTCTGTCTTTTGGCTAAGATAAAGTGTAGTATCTGTTCTCAATTTAATATGTGATATATCCTATGTCTGAGAACATTTTATTAAATGGATTTGGGCGGGGATGGGGACCAGAGCAATAGCACAGTGGGTAGAATTTTGCCTTATACATGGCCAGCCTGGGCAAATTCCCAGCATCCCATCTGGTCTCCTGAGCCTGCCAGAAGTGGTTTCTGAGTGCAGAGCCAGAAGTAACCCTGAGTGCCACTGAATGTACTTTCCTAAAAAAGAACCAAATAAGCAAACAATAAATGGATTATTGGAGCAGAGAGTTGTTTGGAATAGTATTTTGCTTGATCCACTCCATGGATCTCCAGTTCTGGTGCACTAACCCCATAAAGGAATAAAATTCACTCGTTAAGTGAGCAGCAGTGTTAGTTCAGTGGATAGGGCATTTGCCTTACAGCAACAGACGTGGGTTCAATATCCAGCACCCCATATTGTCCAACAGAATTGATCCCTGAGCACAGAGATCAGAGTAAGCCCCGAATACCTCTGGATATAATTTTAAAAAGGAAAAAAATACATTATATCTTCAAGCGTGTCTTTATTTTATACGTAAAATGTCCTGAGTTCTGTGAGAACTAAATAGAAATGAAAATGATCTGTGAGTACTAAATGAAAAACACAGTTGTTGTTCCAGTCAAAGCTGTTTTGCATCTTTAGTAAGCTGTAATAAAAGATCCCTATATCATCCCAAGCCTGCACCACTGTTTGCCTTTCTGCAATATCATTAAATGTTTGGCTGAAGGAATCTTCCTCTGTGGCATGCAGTCTCTGGAGACACGGGCTCACAGCAGGAAATGAGCTGGGACTCTCTTGCATGCTCTCTGTTTGGCAATACTATAGCTATTGCTTCTGTCAAAGGACCCTGGCGTGTGTCTCTGGGTGGCTCCACACATCAATGTGGAAAGTTCAGCTTCTCTCCGTGACCCACACATCTGCCCTAATCCACCAAGTCAGACAACAGAGAGAGGCCCCAAATGCCCCCGCTCCTCACCGTTTCTTCTTTCCTTCCCCTCAGCTGTCCATTTGTATGCCTTTGCAAATAGGACTGATTTTTAATTGTGTGCATGCTTGTTTGCAAGTGATCAGTAATAAGGATTTGCCCACCAAACATTGAATGTCACAAAACGTTGAGATATGCTTGGTTAAGGAAGGGAGGAAGGATGTGCTGGCAGGAGCAGAAATGCATCTGGAATATGGGAAAACGTTTTCAGTGATTTGGAGTATGTGTCCTGGAATCACTCTACTTGGATTCTGGAGCCACATCCTGAGTGACTGAGCTGAAATATTCCTGGACTTACTTTGCTCCCTTCTAAAACCAGTCATAGGTAGAACTGGCATTAGCATAATACAAGTTATAATGTTTGAAGCTTATGCCATATTGTATTTGTATAGGCTCATGAGGTTAGTTCACAAACAAGTTTGAAAAATTATAAAAGGACAGTTGGAAATGAAACATCCTCATGGCTTCATTCTCCTGAAAGGATATTCTTGAAGGAACACAGATTTCCCGTCAAAACAATGAGAGGAGGTGCTTTATTTGAAACTATTGATCTTAATAATCTTGGGATCATAGTTCCCTTTGAGAATTTGTGGGTACTACTGTGTAACTCCATGGTAGAGATGTCATCCTGAGTGATAGATCTCATCGATATATAATTGAAAACATGTTAATAGGGAATAAATCTTCCACCCTTACCAAGCAACTTTTGTGGGGTTTTCTTCAATGGGAGATGGGGCACACTGTCATGCTCAGACCTTTATCTTGGTTTTGCATTCAGGAATCACTCCTGCCAGTGCTCTGGGGATCATGTGAGATCAAATCCAGTTGAAGATAAACACCCTACCCATTGTACCATTGCTCCAGCCCATTGTCTAGAATTGTAGACAAGCCAAAAAATTTAAAATTGTTTTGGGATAAAAGTGAATAATTTCATGAATAAGTGGAATGTTTGTCCTGATAAATACGGTGCTGTGGGAATTTTCTAGAAATACAACCCTAAACTGGGAAGTAGAAGTTGTAGGGAGACAGGTTCGCAGTAGGGCCAGAACAAAAATTTGCAGATCTGAAAAGAGTCAAACTTCTCCAGATCAATCCTGCCTCATTGGGTTCAGGAGAAAACTGCCTAGTGCCAGAGCAAAATTCTTGGAGGTGTATTGCCTGGGAATGGCTGGTCACTGAAGTGGACACACAGAATTATCTAGAGATTGAAGCCAACTGCAGTCTCTGAAGTGCCCAATATCTGAGAGCCTCTCAGGAAGGAGGATAAAAGAAGCAAAGAGCAAGATGGTTTCTTCCTCTCTCACTGCTCCCCTTGCTTCCTGGTACTGTTTAACTTTGCCAGGAAGCAGCCAGCCAGAGAGACACAGACTAGCTGATATCTGGTTTCCAAAACACCTTCTAAAAGCTAAGTTTACAGGTGAAAGACAGGAGCTTGCACACGAGCACATGTGACTTAAAAAATCCCCCGTCCCTTAGCCCTTAACAGAAAAAGTACCCAGCTGTCATCTGGTGAATATGTTTTTCTTATAGGAAGGATAAAAAGATCCTGTGTGTGTGTCTTGTGTGTGTGTGAGTGTATGTGATGTTGTTGTTGTTGCTGACTCTCTAAGAGAATTGCTTTTCCTAGATGATTAAAAGACCCCTTCACTAAAAGAGAAGCAATGCATTCAAGATGGGGAAAAAAAGAATACATCTTTATTATGCACATATATGCCCACCCTGCTTTATGTTTAATCAAAAATGTAAGTAGCAAAACCATAGAAAATAAAAGAAACAGAAAACAAGAGACAGAAATGAAACAAAGAAATATTTATTTTAAAAAAATAAAACAAGCCTCTTAACGATGCAAAGGTTGATTTGATATTCATTATATCGTGATTATTTTGAAATTGTATTATTTCTGGAATGATTGAATTGAATTCAAATAGTGAAAGAATAGCGGCTCAAGGTATATTGTTAAATACATCATCAAGATGTGAGTTTTATTTAAACTCATAGATTTTTCTCTGCCAAAAGTTGTTTGGTAGTGAAGTATAAAAACCCTGAAAAATGAACATGTGACTAACATGCACAAAATTATTTTTAAGAGCAGGGGGATGAAAGCAAGATGATATACAATATTTGTCTTTAAGGAAGGCATACAATTATTAATAGCAAAGAGCAGTATGATGCTGATAGCCAGCGTTCCTTCTTTTTTTTTAAATTAATTGCTTTATTTAAACACTAGTTACAAGGTTGTTCATAATACAGTTAGAATTTTCTCCCCTCCCCACTGCAAAGTTGTTCATAATTGAATTGTCACAATGTGTAATGCCCATCACCAGTGAACATTTCCCTCTACCAATAGTCACAGTTTCCTTCCCCTTAACCTCTTTTGAGGCAGACATTTTTTCTCTCTCTCTCTCACTCTCTCTCTCCCTTCCTTTATAGACACTGTATTTTGCAATCTTCCTTCTTAAGCTTAATATGGATGGGTGGGTTATCACTGTTATTATTTAATACGTTCATTCATTTATGCTTCATACATATCTACAATACAATCATGATTAGTGTGGTAACTAAGTTATTTTGTGTTTTCTATTCATTTATTGGCAAAAGCAGGTCCTCAGAAAACTAATGTTGTTTTATGTTCCCACTTGGAGTGAAAAAAAAAACAGGAGCAATGACATTGTTTAGGAGGTTTAATTCCAGCAACCCCAAAGTCAATAAGAGACTAACTGCTGAGAAAGAACTTAATTTTAAAACCAACCACTTCATATTAATTATGGTGTTTGGATAGGTTGATAGTGCAGTAAATTTTGAAGCATAAATCCAATGATTTTTTTTCAATGAAATTGTCTACAAAATATTTTTATACAAACCAGTGATGAGGTCTTCAGTAAGTTCACTGGATCTTAATGCACAATGGGAATTAATATTTAGGCTAGGGTTCTGTGAGAAATATTGGTAGGATTTCATTTGCTGGTTTATAGAAAACACTTCTGTTGGAAATCCAAGGTCCCAATGCTAGAAATCCTCTTTATGGCAGAGAAATGGTTTTGCTCATTTGGTGGGGACCCCATCCAGGCTGTGGGCATCCCCAAGGCCTCTTCTCCACTCAGGAGCAACCCAGCCTCACAGCTGTTCCCTGAGTATCCTGTGGTGATTTTCTTAAGGGCAAATGTTCCCTTGTGTACTTCCATTTTCCATCAGTGTTTCTGTTATGGAAACAACAGATTGTGTTGTCACTTTCTTAGAATATAGAAATTTCGTATGAGCATGCATTTTTTTTTCAGAAAAATGTTAGCAATTAAAATTAACCCCACTTCACTCTTCTCTAAGTTCCCACCCACATTTTAAATTCTGGCTATTAGAACATTGTTTGGTCTTTCCAATGTTATATTATCATAACTTCTGTTTAATTATAGCAGCTACTCCCTATATATTTTTTTATTCATCTCAGCTCTCTAATCGTGGGTTGAAATGTATTAAACATTTTTGTTGTTGACATATTCCACTTTAACTTTTCCTAAAATGATAGAAAAAAAAAGGATAAAATAATTTTTTTCTTCTTGTTGTTTGGGTCACATCAGGTGGTACTCAGGAGTTACTCTTGGCTCCTTACTCAAGAATCACTCCTAGCAGGCTCCAAGAACCATATGGGATGCTGAGAGTAGAACCTGGGTCAGCTGTGTGCAAGGCAAACAAGGCAAACACCCTACCCACTGTATTATAGATCTGACCCTGACTGAAAGTTTTTGTCCACTTCTATAATGTCCATTGCTACGTTTTTCCACTCTTTCCTTTATTTTTATTGAAAAATCATGTGGAAAATTCTATTTTCTAAGAAATATGGCAGTTGAGATGCAAGGAAAATCCATTTGTCCCATAATTCTCAAGTTTATTGGAATGTCCTTGCTAAATCCAGTGTTTATTTCATTTTTAGACAAAAGAAAGTTTCTGTTCTCCCCAACTCCAGCATTGATTAGAAGTATCCCCTACCCACCCACCCCCCACTAAGAAGGTTTCAGAGCTGAGCATTCTCTCATAGAAGCTTTATTACTGCTAAAGATGAAACAGGAACAGTGAGGTACAGAGTGAAAGGGGGGGTCTTTTATAGGAAAGTCGTTTCTCACCAAAATGATGAGAGCCTGTTACTGTAGAAAACTGGTTTGGGCTACTAAGTGTAGTAAATATCTCTCACTATGTAGAAAGTTCCTTTAACCCCCTTTTAATTTACTGAGAGTTTTATAAATCATGAATGGGTGTTGAGTCATATGAAGTGCTTTCTCTATGTCAGTATGCTTAAATAATTTTTATTTTCTATATTATATTTATTGACTTGGTTTACTAAACCATCTTTGTATCACTGGGATAAAATCTACTTGAACGTGGTATATGATATTTTGCCCAAGAGTTTATAAAGATTCAATAGAGTCCTTATAAAAATACCATGACTGTTCTCAAAGACAGATTGGGACCAGAGAGATAGCATGGAGGTAAGGCATTTGCCTTTCATGCAGAAGGACGGTGTTTCAAATCCTGGCTTCCCATATGGGAA
This sequence comes from Crocidura indochinensis, assembly GCA_004027635.1. Classification (NCBI taxonomy): domain Eukaryota; kingdom Metazoa; phylum Chordata; class Mammalia; order Eulipotyphla; family Soricidae; genus Crocidura; species Crocidura indochinensis. The sequence continues at coordinate 6,981 of PVKC010008296.1, read as the reverse complement.
GTCTGTGCCTGCCAAGGGCGATTTCTGACCATAGAACCAGGAGTAACCCTAGAGCACTGCCGGGGTATGACCCAAAAAACAAAAAACAAAGAAAAAAATTGAAGAGAGATAAAACACTATGAAATTTTTCCATGATAATTTATTTTCACAATAAAAATTATTAAAAATAATTTCTTTATTTAAGCACCATGGTTACATAAATGTTCATAGTTGTGTTGCAGTCAGAATGTATACTGCCCTTCACCAGTGCCTCTTTTCCACCACAAATATCTCCCATTTCCCTCTGATCCCAACCCAATCCATCCTTTCTGTATCTGGGACAGGCATTTTGCTTCTCTCTCTCATTCTCTCTTTTTCAACATTGTAGTTTACACTATTGTTGATTAGGGAGTACCATACATATCAATTTACCCCCTTTCGCACCCAGTTCTTGTCCAGCGTGATCAGTTCCAACTATAATTGTCATGGTAGTTGCCAGTGCTCTAATAGTATTCACCACTCATTGCAATGAGCTTCATTCATATCGTTGGCTGGTCCTCTAAGCCCTCATCTCTGTTGTCTCTGGATATTAGTAATACACTGTCTTTTTATTTGTCTTATATCCTGCAGATGAGTGAGACTATTCTATGTCTATTCCACTCCCTCTGACTCATTTCACTCAGCATAATAATTTCCATGTTCATCCATGTATAGGAAAATTTCATGACTTCATATTTCCTAATGGTTGCATAGTCTTCCATTATGTAGATGTATCACTTATTTTTAGTCACTCATCTGTTATCAAGCACCTGGGTTGTTTCCAGATTCTAGCTATTGTAAACCCTGCTGCAATGAATATAGAAGTACAGAGGGTATTTTTCTATTGTTTTTGTGTTCCTAGGGTATGAAGTAAAACCAGGAATTTCTTTTTAAAAGTGTAATTAAACAGTTGGGACAACTCAGGCTTTTTCGAACACAAAAATCAAATCAAACTGTATGATATACCTTGATAGTAGACCTAAGTTCATAAATTCAGTTGTAGGAAACATAAGTTGAATCTTCCTGACACTGAATCCAGGGATGACATCAGTGATTGAACGTCATTAGCCAAGCAAATGGAAGCAAATGGAACTACATCAAACAAAAACTTGTCTGTACTGCAAAAGAATGTGATGACCAGAACAAAAATATACCCCACTGAATGGGAGAAAATATTTGCCTATCATCCATCTAATAAAAGGTTATAACCCAAGCTATTGAAAACATTTATAAAATAAATACATAAATTTTCACCAAATTATTATGGTGAATTAAAAAAAACAGAAAACAGTATTAGCTCTATAGCTGTCCCTCTGGTCTGCCCTTTTGTTTACTTCCTAAATTAAAGTCTCCCAACTTGTAGCCAGAAAGACTAATTAAACCATCTTGGAAATTATCAGATGATGATAATTTTTGCTTATAAAATGCATCTATGTTTTGTGTTTGGCTGTAGTTGATTTCTATTTACATGTATGTAGCAGGACATTTCTCTGATATATAAAAATGCTTTTATCCATTCAGTAGCTAATAAGAATCTGAAGCCTTCTAGTTTATTTTATTCCTTGTATATTTTTATTTTAATTTAATTTTATTTTATTATTTACAACAGAGATATCACCAGTCAGTACTTGGGGGCAGTGCTGGTGAGGAGGCAGGCTATAAGACCTGTTAGGGATGGGGGTGCAATGCTATGAACCCAATTTTGTTCACATAGGGCATGTGCTTTCTGACTCTGAGCCACAGCCCAGCCCCTAAGGTATTAAAAGTAATGTTGCTATATTTATTTATATATTATTGTGTGTAGTTGTGCTCCTAACTAGCACACATATGTCACATAGAATTGAGAGATCAATACCACATATACATACATACATTTTTGGTCCATAGAAAACTGTCAGGTAGTTTTCAGAAATGATTGAAACATTTTACATTTTATCTAAAGTCAGTGTGTGAGGAATTAGTTTCATATCATTTTGTAACTAGTGTTTATGTTTTATTTTATTCAATATATTAGAAATTCCTCTTTCAATCAGACATATTCTCATACATAACATAGAATCACATTAAGTTTTCATTGGAAACTCCCTTGAAGTTTGACTGAGAATTTTAACATGTATCTATGTGTTCATAGAACCATTTCTATGAAGATCCTCTTCACATTTTAGTGTTTTTGTGGCTCATCTACCTTTTTTTTTTCTTTTTTTTTCTTTTTTGGGCCATACCCGGTGACGCTCAGGGGTTACTCCTGGCTATTTGCTCAGAAGTCGCTCCTGGCAGGCACAGGGGACCATATGGGGAACCGGGAGATCGAATCGCAGTCCGTCCTAGGTTAGCGTAGACAAGGCAGGCACCTTATCTCCAGCGCCACCGCCCGGCCCTTCTCTACCTTTTTTATATTGATTTGTATCCCTTTGATTCGCATCAACTATAAATTCCAGAAAATATTCTTTGTTAGAATGTTATTTCAAATATCTTATCTTATTCTGTGTTGATGTTCCTAGAGATCTTTCAAAAAATAGAAGTTGCTAGTTCTTTGCCTTGTATGCAGAAGTATGGTAGTTCAAATCCCAGCATCCCATATGGATGGTCCCCTGAGCCTGCCAGGAGCAATTTCTGAGCGTAGAGCCAGGAGTATCCCTTGAGTGCTACTGGTGTCACCCAAAAACCAAAAAAAAAAAAAAATGCTTATTTCTTGAAATTATATATAACATAAAATCATATATAAAATATAATAGATTTTGTATTTCAGGTATTATACGATAGAGTATATAAGATAAAATTTATGAAGCATATATGTATTTGATAGATTTAGTACTTTCTTTGCCCTCTGTAAAAAATTCTAATATGATCATTGAAGACATTTCTTTCTTCTTCACCAATTTCACTCTCTAAGCCTATGATTAATTTGATATCACCTGAAACTATCATAATGCTGAAAAGGCTCTTGGTGCATATCTCAGTAACTTGGTCCCATGGTTTGCAGGTGTCCTTAATTCTCCTTCTTTACCTGCTCCCCACTACCACACCAACATCCACAAATGAGGTCTCCAAAGTGCAGGGGCCTATCTTTGGCCAGGCTTCACTTCTGTAGCACAATAGGCCTAGTCTTATACCCAAGAGCCTCAAGAATTCCTCTTGTGATTAGGTAGAGTGATTCTTGGGGAGCTAATTATGCAAATCCCAGTCCTTGGTGAATTTTCAGACAGGGGTAAGTAGAGCAGCTGAGAGTAGATGACTAGATGGTCAGAGAGAGAAAACCTGGAGAGGCTAGGCAGCCCCATAGAGGGAGAGCAGGGATTCCTTCTCACAAGCTTGAGGAAATTCAGCATAGATCACCTTAGAAAAGTAGGGAATAAGGTTTAGAAACCAGGAAGGTGTGAATTGGAGACATAGGGATATGTTTGGGGACGTCAGAGAAGGACTCTTTCTTTACTTAAAGTGAAGAATTGGAAAAGAATTGAGATGGGATGTTGAAAGGCCAATAGCATTTTGAATTGCTCTGACAGGCCTTAGAGAGAGTGCAGAGGGCTAGAGTTCAGGCCTTGGAGTGCAAAGGCCCAGTGAAATCCAAGAGCCTTCCACGAGCTCTCAGGCACTGAGGGGTGGCCCTGATGTCCTTCAGAATTGCTGAACCCCAATGGGCACTATTGGGTATTACCTGGAGACTCACCAGACCTCCATAGTCTGTGGGAGAGATATACTCCTGAATTTTCAAAAAAAAAAATAATACTGGCATGTTGAAATGTAATGTTGAAATAAATGGCCACTAATAATTGGGAGGCTCTTCGTATAGGCCAGTGCAGAAGCACTTTTTGGATGGGCCTAGGTCTGAGCCCAGAAACTGAGTAATAGTTGAGTCCTGAAAGTCATGGGAAGTTAGAACCAATGAGATTTGCTGATGGAATGGTGGTAGAAAAGGTGGAATAAATGGCCTAGAGACTTGAGAGAATTGATGGTTCCATTAACTGAAAATGAGAAGAGAGAGAATGGGTCATGGTTAGCAGGCTTAGTATATGGGATCTAGTGTTCACACTCCATGATTTATAGTCCTTTCTTTGGTGGGTCCTTCTATATAGTCATTATTCTCCACAACAAGAATACAAAGCATTGCTAGCTTTACTGACATGTAATTAATGTATACTTAGGGAAAATGAAGAATTTGATATGTTTTGATACACGGAAGTGGATATCCCTAAGTACCCTCTTCTATCTATTCATTCTGAGGTGAGCACCTGAATGGAGATGGAGAATGGACCATTATCCCCTCCAGCTGCCTCACATCTGTTTGCAGTCTGTCACTCCTTTAATACGCCCATTACACAGTATACTGTTTTTTTTTCCAGAAGAGTTTGCATTACATTTTTGAGGTTTATACAAATATAGACATCCAATATAAATGAATTCTTTTATTCAGCATTATCTTTTTAATCTCTATTTTCCCTATCTTTTTGCTGTATAAAAAATCAGCAAAATATAAAAACCTTAAAAAGCAAAAGAACTATTACTTTGAATAGCCAAGTATTTCCAGTGTGAGGATATACTGTCATCTGTTTTCTCACTATCAAAGAGCATGCATCAGTGTGTGCTCTGAAATGTGTATGAACATGGATGTACAAATACTTACACTTTCATTATCAGAGATAAAAATCTTGGGATGAAATAGTTGGGTCATTGGGGAGATGTGTGTTTATGTATTTAAAGGAATTTCCAGAACTGTTCTTGGAAATTGTTTTCCTATTTCTATGTGCAGTGTATAAAACCTGAACCATTATACATTGTTAGCCATTTTATTTTTAGCCTATATATGTTAGCCATCCATAAATATTTTTATGGTGGCTTAAAGCTTAATTTCCCTAATGACTCATGATATTTAACTTCCTTTTATGCTCTTACTTGAAATTGTCTTTGTTGTGGGGCTGTTAAGATATGTTGCCCCTGTTTAAAATTAAGCTGCTTCACTTCTTACTACTGAGTTGTAAGTGTACTTTATATATTCCAGATCTATGTTATTTTATGAAGTAACAACTCTCCAGAATGGAGGCATTTAAATGTAAACAAATGAGGGTTAAGTGCAATTTAAAATTCAGTTCTTGGACTACAGAAGACGTATTTCAAGTGTTCCAAAGTCACTGGTGAATAATGGATTCCGTGTTGGAAAGAAAGGCAATAAAATATTTTCATCAATGCAAAAAGTTTCATTGATCCAATCTTCTGGATGGAAGCCTCTGCTGGAGCAGTATTTTTAAATTATTCTCTCACACTCTGAATTCTCATTTTGTTATTGTTAACAGCGGCTTTTAAGAAGTCAACATTTTAATTGTGCTCAAGTCAGGACCTATTTTTCCTCTTATAATCTAATGTCGTTAATCCTTATACAGTATTTGTTACTGAGATTTTCCCAAATTATCATTTCAATGCTTAAATTTCAAATTATGGACAGCATAAAGTTTTTCTGTGTTGACACTTTTTTTAGTACCCTTTACTGAAAATGCATCTTTCCTCCTGGAGCTGTATTAGCACTTTTGTCAAAATCAATGGTTTCTGGTCTTGCTTTGTTATTCAAATCAATATTCACAGACTTTTAGCTGGTTGCCTCAGTCTAGTTTCCTGAATATGTGATAGAATCTATTAATTAGCTGTTTGTTTTCTCTTGGTTTCTTTGTGTTCATCCTCTTCTATTTTTTCCTTTTATCTTAGAGTAACTTTTTGTTTCTGTGTTATCTCCAATTTGCCTTGTTTATCCTCTTTATTTTTACTGACTCTTTAATGCATACGGCTATAAACTGAGTCTTACATGTTTTTATAATGTCTCTCTCCACGCAGTTTTATAGTTCATCTATATTAGAAAACCCTCATAAGATAACCTTCTGTTTTTACAGCTGCCTACCTTGCCTCACATATTCCTTCCATGTGTTAAAAAAAAGTACGTTATTCTATTTTCATTATTTCCCTGATTGTTATTGCTTTCATTATCACTTACCCTTTACAAGGATTTAAAAATAAAATATTCTTTCTTCTGGGCCTGACCCAGCGATACTCAGGAATTAATCCTGGCTTTGTGTTTGATGCTCACGCATTGGTGTTCTGGAGCCCATGTGGTCTGGTTACCTGCTTACAACTGCACTTGATCCACTGAACTATCTCCAACCCTTAATTATCACCTATTTAATTCCCATATTATAGGTACAAGCCACTGATATTCAATTATTTTTAATATTGATAACTAATTGGTTATCTATTTTAATGCCCTATTAAATAAATGCACGTTTTATTTCATGAACAATAAGGAATCCATTTTACACTATAATACTAAGATTTAGGACCATTATTTAAAGTAAACAATTGAGATAAACACAGCTGGCCTGAATTATTTTTTCATTTGTGTACTTGGAGAGGAGAATGTTTGCAAATCACACACGCACACACACACACACACACACACACACACACACACACATGTTTATTTGCAAAGTGAACTCTGAAGCCTAGAGACACAGCAGAAAGAGACAGGTCCTCTGGGTTGGCTCATAGAAGCTTCATCCTCAGGAAACTGATGGAGTTTAAATATCTTTCAGTCCTTTATACTATCCCCAGATTTGAAAGAGTTGAGGTCTTAGTGATATTCATTTCTAGGGTCCCTTCGAGAGAGAGAGAGAGTTTAGCCACACAATCATATCTCACAAACCCAATACCGTGATGCTTTCTAGTGAGGACAAAGCAAGTGGAACTCATGTTCCAAGGCCAACTCAAGGAAAAGCATCAAGCAGTCTGGGTCCAGCTACAGTCAGCAGGTATCCATGGCACTGGTTAAAAAAGACCAACATGCACATGTGACTCTTAGGTGCTAGAATGATAGTGCAGTGGGTTGTATAGAGCCAACCTGGCTTCAATCCCCAGCATTCCATACGGTCTCCTGTAGGAAGTTATTCTCTAGGAGTTATCCTTAAACTCAGAGTCAGAAGT
>PVKC010008295.1:0-28290 GCA_004027635.1 Crocidura indochinensis | reverse complement strand
AAAAAAAAAAAGGAAAGATAAAAATAGAGAAAGGTGAAACTGAAAAAGGAAGACAAAGGGGAGGGGAAGAGAAGTATGGGGAGAAGAGTGATGACGACAGGAGAGGAGAAAAGAGGGAGGAGAAGAAAGGGAAGGGAAGGAAGAGAGAAGATGTGATGAGAATGAGAAGAGACCATAAAAGTGGGTAGATTTTAGTAATCATATAGCTTTAGTAGAGAAGAGTTAGTAATAATGACTCAGAAGCATTGACTTTTTGGAAATATGACTAATTCAACAATTGGCAAGTTAGAGACAAAATGAGTTTAAAGCCTATTGTAGTACCAAGAGTTAAAGCAGAAGTGAGGGGCCTGAGAGGTAGCATGGAGGTAAGGCATTTGCCTTACATGTAGAAGGTAGGTGGTTTGAATCCCGGCATCCCATATGATCCCCCAAGCCTTCCAGGAGCGATTTCTGATCTTAGAGCCAGGAGTATCCCTAAGCGCTGCCGGGTGTGACCCAAAAACAAACAAACAAACAAAAAAGCAGAAGTGAATGAGGAATAATAAATTACTATGATGATTGGAGTACATCAGACACAAGAACCAAACAACAGAACTCATAGTAAACCAAGTTACAGACTCAACTTGTTGTTCTACAGTAGATATTTCTCATCTCTCAACTACTTTCGAGTGTATTTTGTAGTAGAAGCCACTTCACTGGAGATCATATCATCTCATTACACACAGGGAAGCTTGAATTTCAATATCTGAGCATATAAGATTAAAGACAAATGGTCTTTTGGGCCCATTACATGGCAAATTTAAAATATAATATTGGTATCATCTATTTAGTTGTGCTATTTACATGTCTGCATTGCTATTCGATTTTTTCTCTTTCTCTTTCACTTTCACAAATTTGATCCATAAAAAATATCACATTCAAAACTGATCTCAAAACTATGAAAAATATTACCTATGAAATCCAATCATAATGGATTGTGAAGATCGAGTGCTATTATAATGCATTTGAACCACAAAGCCACAAACTGGTATGTAAGTGCAAATATTTTTGATAGAAATGTATTTTGTATAGATATTGTCTAAAGAGGAATTTGCATCTGCAATTATGTTATGACTAAAGGTAAACTTAAAATTTTAAATAAAGGGTTTTTTACTTTACAAGTATTTATGATCAGAAATATGTGAGTTTTCTACGTCCATACTGAGTAATTTTCCAGTTCCTGTCAGGGTCCTTCAGAACTGAAATACATTCTAACAATAATTTCCTGAAATTATCTCAACTTAATGGCTAGTTTCCACAAATGACCCTACCACCTCAGATATCAATCACAAATTGCAAATTTCATCTTTACTTCTAACCAGCCATATATAAAAGGGCATACCTTAATTTTTTCTTAGTTTTGGTACACTGCTTAAAAGACTCACAAAATGTAAGAAGATAATTACTTTCCCTTATCAGTTTATTATAATTTTTTGTAAGAGATAGTACAATATATTAAATGATTTTATAAAGAGATATACTCAGAAGACCCAAAACTTACAACCTTTTTTCAGGTGTATGTCTCTCCCAGATCACAGGTGGGATCATATTAATCCATACCTCACTGAACCTCACAGTTCACACATATTTATGGAGATTTTAAATTATAGACATACATAGGCATTGACTCAAGTTCCTGCCCATCTGGAGTAACTCCTGAGCACAGCTGGGTGTGACCTCCCCAAACAAACAAAAGCAAGGTTTCTGATTTTCACGAATACTGTCATTTTCTAAAGTTCTCAAAAGGCTGACATTTAAAATGTAAACATGTTGGCCAGAATGAGAAAATAAAATTAACCTTGTCCATAATGTCTGTTCTTTATGGAGACTATCATGGCAGCTAACAAAAATAATCTGCAGCAGAGAATGTACAGTAAATATAATTGATGATGAAAGTATGAAATATAATTATTTCAAGAAAAATTTGATTTAGTGATTTCAAACTTTATTTGTGTGTTTAATAGCGTGTGTTTAATTTGTTAGCACTATAGGCTAGTTTACGAAATCATTTAATATTTAAGTTTATACTTAACATTAATGACCATTAATATTCTTCACTATGTCACATTATTTTAAAAATAAATTTCTGTGTCCTTATCGTGCTATTTCATGCCTCCTCTCCTATATTTCAGAAACATTCTTATATCTTCATTTAGAATATCTCAAAGTAAACTTGAAGTCTAATATTTATCATCCATATTGAAAGCTGTCTCCCTTCCAAATGATTTTGAAATTACCAGATGCTAGTTATAATCACTGAAAAATAGCTTCTTTTGTGCATTGAATGAATTTTGCTTAATAACAAGAGTGAAAACAATGATGATAATGACTACAATATATTTAGACTTTACAAGCTTTAAGAATTATATTCAGTATTTTATAAAATCATCTCATTTTACACTCAGAAGAGCCATATAAAACATTTGCTGTTTTCACTTTTCTCTTAAATAAACTAACAGAAAACTTTGCTTGGATAGAAACTTAAGACAAATTTCAATGTATATTGCTCTTGCACTAAACTATATTATCTTATCATGCTCTTTGGTGGGCATATTGGTCATCACTTTATGAATATTTCTTTTTTCTAAAGAGAATGTCTGTGAGAAACTGGGGAGAAAAATATACTTGTTATTTGGTATTTGAGCAGAAAATACTACTCTACATGGGTAGAAACATGCCCATCATAGCATTCCTTGGATATGACTATTAAGCACCCTCCTGACTACATCAAATTTAAGCTTATTTTGTCAAGCCCAGTAAAATGCAAGATGAACTGTACCCATCAACAAATCTAACAGAGTGATGAATGAGCAGAAGTAAGCCTATTTATAGTTAAGGTCTGTCCTGTTGGGAGGAGGAAGCCATTCACTTCTATTTTAGTCAGCCATTTGTTTTTAATAGGATTATCTCTCCTGAGGGAAAAAGAGAGTCTCTAGCAAATTGTGATGAGTTACAGAACTATGCTTCTAATAACAGTGAAGGAGGGTTGAAAGAAAGTACAACCTATTGTGTTATGAAGATCAGTGTACAATCTTCTTGAAAAAATCTAGAAAAGAAAATATGCCAGAACAAGAGAAATTTCAACTAAGATTTAGGACAGTCTCCAAAATCAATAGGAGGAGCTAACCAAATTATTTTACTACCTCATATTGACTCAATTTTTATACCCTCTTGAATCTAAAATTGCTAAATGTCTACTTACCATGCCTCTAGTTATTTTATTATTTTCTTTGTGCTTATATCTCATTTTTGATAAATGACATGTATAGGAACTTATCACCAAATACATCCTTAGTTTAAGAATCTCGATCTCCTTCATTTATTTACAAATTCATTCTATAATATTTAACACAATTTTCCTCTTTCATTGACAGTTATTTTCCTATATTTAACAAGTATAGTATCTTCAATTCATTGCCAGTTGATTTCCTATCATCTCATTTATTTAGTGTCTCTATTACTTCATTATAATTGATTGATCATTTCAATCCTAAGAAACCACATGCAACCAAGCACCTTAATAACTAAATATTATCACTAGATTTTTATTTTCTATATAATAATCTATCTATGTTAGCCTAGCATTCATGGCTATTTATTTATGTATTTTGATTTGAGGTTTACACACAGGTATGTTCAGGGCTTTCTCCTGGCTCTGCACTCAGAGATGACTCCTGATGGGGGTTCGCAGGTCAAATGTGACATTAGAGATCAAGCCTAGCATCTCTGGACACAAGGCAGATGCCTTACCCGCTTCATTATATCTCTGGTCACTTACTTTGTTTATAATTTGGCTTCATTTTCTTTCTTGATGTAGAGCTTAATTTTATTGCTCTATTTTGTCATCTTTTCCAAAGTATTGCTGTGCTAAACTATTTTTGCTCTTTTTACATTTGTGCTCATACTATTCCTACTGTTTATCATTGCTAGCCCTCTATTATTCCTTATTTATCCTTTAAGATCTAATTGAAATTATTTTATTTTTACATCTATAAATAGACCTAGCTCTATTACTTTGAATTATAGTCAAGCATGTTTATACTCTATTAACCTAAGCAACGAGTTCTTTGAAAAGAATTTATAGGTTTATTTATCTTATAAAGACATGATTTATTAAGCAAAGTGGTATTAAACTATTAATAAATAATAAAAACTATGAAAATTCAAGATGAGGATGTAGTTTTTTTGTTTTGTTTTTGGGGGGCCACACCCATTGATGCTCAGGGGTTACTCCTGACTATGCACTTAGAAATAGCTCCTGGCTTGGGGGACCTTATGGGAACCCAGGGGATCAAACCATGGTCTGTCCTAGGTTAGCACATGCAATGCAAATGCCCTACAGCTTGTGCCACCACTAAGACCTCAAAAAGTAAATATTTTTTTTTAGATCTTCAGTCAAACACCCTCCCAACTGAGCTATTTTGGCTGCTCCTCTGGAAAGCAGATTTAAAAAAAAATTATTTTTTGAGGTTATGTTTTAAGAATGCTGTTTCAGTGTATACTAGATTCATTCATTCAGTTTATTCAGTATATTCTTTATCACATAAATTAGTTTCCACATAAAAGATTTGTACAAAAATTATTTTATTTTTCAGGTATAAATATTTTTCTTTCTGATAAACAAACTGAACATGAAAGCTGATAAAACTGAAATCTGGATCTTCAATAAATTTTTCAGCAATTCAAGACTTTCAAAGGAAAAAAAAATGTAGTTTCCTGCAGCTAAGTTTGCCAAGTATATGTATCAGTATTTTTGATCTGGATAGTTTGAGTGTTTTTGTTTGGGAAACATTGAAGATGTTGTGAATTTAGAAATGAGTAGGAAGGAAGTGTGTCGAATTAGCATATGCATGCTAACATCTGCTAAGGAGAAGTCTGAAATTGCTCTAAATATTATGTCCCTACAATAATGTGAAAGAAAAGAAATAAAGAGAAAAAAAAACTGAAAGTACGGGAGAGGAAGAAATTTAAGCCTTGTATCATCTGCAGATTTTAGTAGCAAGTTTTAAATTTTATGAATAATTCTCTACAGAAATTATTACTTGAATTTTAAAAACAGCAAATAATTGCAATAACATAGTCATAACATAGCATATAATTGGACTTTGAAATATAGTTACTCTGCACCAACAATAGGAGAATATCAGTAATTTTATATTTTAAGAAAACTAATCATATGACAGAAACAATAATCATTCTTCAGCTTTACTAATATCATTTATTCCAAAGAGTGATTCACAGGCAGTTCACATAATACATTTTTAGATGTAGTATAATAGGAAAAAAAACTTGATATTTTTGAAAAATAAATAAGAAATTTTATTTATTTTGAATTTTCAAAAGCTATTACTAAAAAGTATATTTGATAACCTCATTTAAGTAGCAAACATTTTTAATGGAATATTTGGATTTTCTGGGGCATAGGATAGTAGAAAAGACAGTTATGCTTCTTATCCTCATAGCTTTATATATTTATGGAACTTTGGGGAAGGAAGAAGTGAAGGAATATATTTATGGTATGTTGAATAAGAATTTTGAAGTTGGGGCCAGTGTAGTGGCACAAGGGATAAGACGTCTGTCTGTCTTACCCACACAATCCTAGGGCAGACAGCAGTTCAATCCCTTGAGTCCTCCAAGACAGGAGCTATTTCTGAGTTTATATCAGGAGTAACCCCTGAGCATTACCGGCTGCACCCCCACACCCAAAAATAATTTTGAAGTTATTCAGAAGGACATAGGTAGAATAACCAAGATATTATATAGGTAGTGTGATCACAGAAGCAAAAAGTTAACTTGATACCTGAAGTATATGAAGCAGACAAGAATGCTAAGAGAAAATCCCACCTGGGTCTAGCAAACACATAACAAATGTGTTTTGAGCATGAACAAAATGAAAGGATTCTCAGTATGCCTGCAACCAAGAAACAAAGATATGCTAGAAAGATAGTTAAGAGAGTATTTGTAGAGCTTTACTGGTCCAGGAGTTGAGCTTAATTTTTTGAGTTTAGAAAGGCCATCAAACTGCTTCATGTACTACAACTACTTTCATTGCTGAAATAGTCTGAGTGGCAAGAGGAATAGATTTAGGGTTAGAAGCAAAATTGGCAAATGTTATAAATATTTAAGACATCCATTGATAGATTACCTAAGGTGAGTATAATTTTACAGAGCATATTTTTATAACAGAAAGAAAGATCTTAGTAAATAACTAATAATTTGATTTATTAATATTGGAATCATCGGAAGATTAATCCTTATTATCCTCCTAAATATTTTATTTTAAAAATGTAAGCCAGTAAGACGTCAAGTTAGTAAGACATAATTTTGAGTCTATAATTTTTGAGTCTATAATTTTTGAGCTCAAACTCAAAAGAGAGTTTTGAGACAATAATATAAATGTTGACATTTTTATTAAAACAAAACTGCTACCAATTAGTGACTAAATCAAAAATTAAAAGCTTATTAAGAGTATTGCGTTTAAAAGGCTGAAATTATAACATAGCATTGGCCTTGCATTCCCTACACCCGATATAGTCTCCCAAGCTGCCAGGAGTGATTTCTGAGCACAAGACCAAGAAACGCTGAGCACCACTGTGTGTGCCTCCCCCAAAATTCATTGAGTCTTATCATAATAAAAACAACAAAAATAAGAGAATATAGAATTTAAAATATATTATAAAAGAGGAGGACATTGAAGAAGCATGTAGGTAGTTCACATGTGTCTAAAGTTGCTAAAACTAGGCAAGATGGTTAAACAAAGATTTTTTTCCATCACATAATCATAATATTTTTTTACTAAGCAATGCAACTAGAATGTTATATATTAATACATATTTTGGAATATCTAGCTTCTGTCATCCATGCAATTTAAATAATGTAGTATTTCTAATGATTCATTCATTCATTTTTTGACTATACACATTTTAGGCTATGACAAGCATTTTGGAAAATTTTGTTGGCCTTTAACCTATTATTTTTACTCAAACATATTTATTTAATTTTTGAATATTCTACTTCTTATTTATGTCATAAACTCCAGACCATTATCTTCTGAGATACATGATAGTAACCCTCTTCCATTTCCCAGAAGAGCACCACTTCATAAAATTCTATTTCTCCTACTGTTGATACAGGCATGAAATCACAGTTATAGTGGAACAGATTTAGGAAAATAGAATCACTAAATTGGAACCTAATGAAAGTCAGGTTGTTTTTTTCTCTTCTACCCCATTAGGCATAGGAACTTTTCTGAAATTAGAAAAAGGCAGATGACTATGTGTGTGTGGGGTGAGGGTTGGGAGGCAGGAGACTGTAGGAGGAGATGAAAAACGAGCAAACAGAGAAAATAAATGACCTATTGATTAAATATGCTAGCCTAATTTCTATTTTAATGGACTGTATTTCCCAATATTTGATTTATGAGCATTAAAGATTGGCCTAATGCCAACACAAAAACGCCAAGACAATTGGTAGAATCTACTCTAGTGGCAAGGAGCCCAAATATCTCATATTATGAGTTTTGGCACAAGTTATTACTTTGAGAGTACAGACCTGTTGCTCAAGCCAAACTACGCCACATTCTCTGAAAGCATGGTCTTTATTAGGGCTTGGCCCTTTACATCATACATGGTCCACATTTTGGCACAGCTTTCCTAAGGCTTTACTAAATACATTTCTACATGTTGCTTTGAGGTATGGTATTTATTAGTGACATCATTATCCATCCATACCATAATTATATAAATTGGAAAGTGTAAAGTTTTGTGTCTTATATATTTTGGAAAAGAAAAAATAAAAACTTGTTGCCTCACTGCCTGTGAAATTATTAAGCACCTGACATAATGATCTTCAGTTTAAAATACTGTGCAGATATTGCCACAAAGTATAGAGTTTTAGCTTTGCAAAGAAACAGTATTTTGTTAACTGCATTTTAAAAATAAAGTTATAAGAATGCAGTCCTAACTGAAGGGGATATAGAAGATCCCAACAAGATTGCAAATGTTTTTGTGATGGGATTTTCAAATGTGTGGGAGAGACAAAGAGTTTTTAATACTCTTGATATTGCTTTCACCACTGCTATCGTTTAAATTAGAGTTGCTTTAGGAAATAATCTTTATTTTAATTACCATTTTGGAGAAAATAAAGTGATATTTTTGAAGTGTACAACCGAAGTTTGGTTACCATCCTCTGACGACCTACGCACAACATTTGCACATAATTTGTGGTACCTGAACAAATAACATTGTACAACATTTATTTGAAATAAAAAGATCATGAAGATACTATAGTTGTATTATGTTATATTTTTCCCAAAGTAGTTTTCTTCTACTTGTTAGCAAATTGAAGCCTTTTGTGTTTACTTCCAGAAACAAAAATGGAAAAAAAATAAAAAAGAATAACAACAAAACATCTAATGCCACTATGATCACCAGCAAACTTATTTCAGCTGACATCTATTGACTGTATCCAAAAGAAAGATTAAAATCTCACTATCTTATATTGTAAGAATTTTAATACATTAGGGGAAGGCTAATGGAATTTTCAAATTTTTTATTTATTTTTGTAAAGATTTATGTTAAACTATATTTTTTCAAAATATTTGTTTTGTAGAAATGTGCATATCATTTAAAGAACTGTCTTAGAAATAATTATTTAAAAACAAGATGTTAGTACAGCAGTTAGGGCACTTGATGTGCCTGGATTGATCCCTGGCATCACATATGACCCCCTAGTCCAAGTCTGCAGGTGTCATCTCTCAGCACACAGCTAGGAGTAAGCCTAATCACTTCTAGGTGTGTTCTAGGTGTGCTCCCAAATAAAAAATAAACCATAAATAAGCAAATAAATAATGAATTAAATTAAAGCATTGCTTCTTAAATACAGTATCAAGGAATATACTAATCATATATATGTATTAATAAAATGCAAATTCTGACTTACTTGGCTTTTCTGAGATTAATGATTTACAATAAATTCTCAGATAACATTGGATGTTGTTGGGTCATTGAAAGTATTTTGAATATAAAAGCTTTATAAAATTCTAGGACAAGGGTTCTCATACTACAGTTTGTGAGTCACTGAGGATATTTATCAGACCTGTTAATTTTTTTTGCCACCTCTGCCTGTCCTGCTTAGCAAACGACTTGTCTGGTCAACCGTGTGCCTGTGTGAGATGTAGTCTCTTCCTTTTCTCTGTCTCTCTACTCCTCCTCTAAGTCTTGGGCAGGGATTCTAAAACTATGGCCTATCAAAAGCAAACCCGTTGTTCCTATTGGAATATTGGTAAGTTTGTTTATTTTAACTTATTTTAAATATTATATTTGTTACCCCCCCCCTTTTTTTACTTCAAAATAAGACATGTGCAGTGTGCATAGGAATTTGTTCATAGTTTTGTTTTGGTTTGTTTGGGCTTTTGGGTCACACCTGGTGATGCTCAGGGGTTACTCCTGGCTATGCGCTCAGAAATTGCTCCTGGCTTGGGGATCATATGGAATTCCAGGGGTCAAACCTAAGTCCTTCCTGGATCAGGCGCATGAAAAGAAAACGCTATGTCTCTGTGCTATCATTCTGGTTCCTGATGGTAGATTGGCTCACTGTTTAAAAAGTCTGAGGACCCCTGCACTACAGAGACATTTTTTTTATCTAATTGAGCTAAGAGAAGTATGATAGACATACAAATGGGAAGTTAATATATATATTTGAACTTTTATATATATTTGAACATTTTTATATATGAATACATATATATTAAGATTCAAAGTTACAGTTTTATCTGAGTTGTAAAATGTATGACAAGATTTGGAAAACCAGGGTCTGGAGCGATGGTGCAAGAGTCTGCCTTGCCTGCACTAGCATAGGACGGATCGCAGTTCAATCCCCCTTGTATCCCATATGGTTCCCCCAAGCCAGGAGCGATTTTTCAGGGCATAGCCAGGAGTGACCCCTGAGTGTCACCTGGTGTGGCCCAAAAACCAAAAAAAAAAAAAAAAAAAAAGATTTGGAAAACCAGAATATGGTATTTTAAATTTACCAGTCTGAGGATTTTTTAATCATATATACTTTTCCAAGATTTAAAATATACATTCTTTTTTCATATAATACATTTTCAGTAGAAAATCTTGTGGTTACATGTACCAAATTTGGTGTAAGTTTGGTGGCTTTCTGAACCAACAGTGCTCCTACTGTGAAATTTATTTTTTAACTGCCTAAATGAGTATTTTTATTTAAGAACATAGTGGTTTTTGTTTAGCCTTTGACAACAAGTATCTAATCTCTTTTAAAGGTTATAAAAAAGATAACCCAGTTGTTTTACATAGAAGTAGAGTGGCAGTACCCTGAGGGATATGAGAATCCTATGGAGAATTCTTCAAAATTACAAATTTCTGCTTGTTGCTTGCATTCACATACCCAGTCTCTCTATCTTTCTCTCTTTCTCTCTCTCTCTCTCTCTCTCTCTCTCTCTCTCTCTCTCACACACACACACACACACACAAATACACACACACCATTCTAGATATTAAAATAACTAGTGAAATCAGATCCATTTGACCTAGAATAAAATAAATAAGGTATTTTATGTGCCACGTCCCCTATAAAATAACTAAGAACTACTGAAATAATAAATTAATGATAAATATTGAATCTTATAATTTATTTGAATGTTTAACGTTAAAGTTTTATGACTTTTAATTGTGTATTTTTACATTTTTGTTAATTGAGAAACTCATGACTGCTGAGAATTTTTTCATACACCAAAATTAAAGAGGACTAAAGAGGGCTACACAGATACAAGCATATTTCATTGTATAAGTTCTATTGTTCTCAAGTCTAGCTCTAACTCTGGAATCACTTGAGGGTAATAAGAACAGTGAGGACTGAACTCTACCTCAAATCAATTAATTCAGAATCTGTTTGCATAAAACCTGGCTTTATTATTTACAAATATATCCAAAGAGAGTTTCAAGTATTCAGTGTTGAGAAGCATTAATAAGGACCAAAATTTCTAGGAACTATTTGTCTGTAATCTAAAGTGATTTCTTTTTTTTTTTTTAAAAGAAGATGTTGGATTTTGCTCAGTGTTTACTCCTGGCTCGCTCCTTACTTTGCATATATAACTCCTGAAGGTACTCAGGACTATATATGGTACAGGGAACCTAACTAGAGTCCACCTTTAAAAAGTGAATGCCTAAACTATCATGCTTTCTTTTTAAACCCTAAAATAATTTAATTTTTTAGTGCAACAATAATGAATTTCAAAAAATAATAAAATTATTGCTATTCAAATAGAATTCTCAGAGATATTCTCTCTTTATGACACTATTTTTTGGGCCAGTAATGAATATGCATCCATGCATTCACCTTTACTTAGAGTAATAATTATAATAACAATATTCAATCATGGCAATAGATTTTTTTAACCTAGAATTGGCAGAATTGTTTTAGTTGTTGGTTTTTAGTTTTGGGACCATACCCAACAGTGCACAGGAGTTATTTCTAGCTTGCACTCAGGAAGGGCATCTAGTAGACTCAGGGAACCATATAAGATGCTGGAGATCAAACCCAGTTCAACTACATGCAAGGCAAGCACCCTACACACTGTGCTATCACTCCAGCCATTCTGACTGGATTCGCTTTTATGAGTGTTACTTGGAGACTAGTGGTGTTCAAGTGCTTAGTGTACCTCTAGGTCCATTTACAGGACTATGTATGGTTTTGTTTTTTGTTGTTTTATTTATAATTTAGTTATATACTAAAACTCTCATAAGAAGAAGAAAATTTTGTGAAGACAGAGAAGAAATAATTTACTATCCCCTCACAGTCTCATTTAATATTAGTTTTCTTTTTTTAATTTTTTTAATTTTAACAGACATTTATTAGAATATATAACGGCAAATCTTACACAGTGATATTTAAGGTACACAATGGCAAATGTTCCACAGTGATACTTAAGGTACATGGTGACAATAAATGAAGACTTTTCCATCAGTGTTGTCCTCCCTTCATTCCTATTCCCAAGCATATATCCCTTATCACCCACCTTTATCCCCTAGAATGCTAGTGCATCTAAAAGCATATATGTTAACCCTAATGTAAACCCTTTTTTTTTCCAGTGCCAGATATGTTTACTAGTGGTTTCTTAAAGGTTTAGAGTCAAGGGAGCACTGTAAAAACAATGTTAGTGTGGCAATTATCATTTGCATGGGCCCACCAAAGTATGGAGTTCATGGAAAGGAAAAACTTTGGCCAAAGTACAAGGAGACCCTAACCTTGGAGTTTCCTGACATAAGACCATTTCTAGGCTTCAGGCAAACTAGTTTGTCCAAGCCCAGTCATTGTCTGTAGTGTCCACACAGTTACATTTTTCACAGTCTCTGTTGTTGATCTCATGTTTCTGTATAGAAGGTCCTGGCATCTGTATATCCCACAATGAAGTCAGAATGGTGCAGAATGGCATCTAATTTCAACTTGCAATTAACAGGCAAAGCAGAAAGCCCTGTCCAGTACACAGGTAGTTGTTGTTAATATGACTTTTCATATAAAAATCTTAAATTTGCTTTTAATTACATTTCTTTTACATGAGAATATTTCACCCTTTTCAATATATGTCAATGACAGTCCTCCATAAGTCTCTCATATTTATTTATTTATTTATTTTGGTTTTTTAACTACACCCAGCTGTGCTTGGGGTTACTCCAGGTTCTGTGCTCAGAATTCATTCCTAATGGTATTCATGGAACCATATCAAATGCTGGGGATGAAACCCAGGTTGACCACATGTAAAGCAAATTCCCTCTTTGCTGTAACATTGCTCCAGCTCTAATCATATTTCTGTATTTCTTATTAGCAAAGACATCAATTGATATTTGGGGACTATCTTATTTTTTTAACAATGTTTGCATAATAATCTGACTTGGAAGATTAAATGTTTCCCATTAGAATAGGAGCAATATATGAAACACCAAGTAAAAATTTTGATATTATATAGCCTAATTTATAAGGTAAATCACTCCTAAGTGAAAGAATGGTATTTCTTTTTGTTGTTTGTTTGTTTTTGTTTTATGGGGGCACATCCGATGACACTCAGGGGTTACTCCTGGCTGTGTGCTCAGAAATCGCTCCTGGCTTGGGGGATCATATGGGATGTGGGGGAATCAAACCGATTCTGTCATAGGTTAGAGATTGCAAGGCACATGCCTTAACCTTTAGTGCCACTGCTCTGGCCCTGAAAGAATGATATTTCAACCTCCTATCACCAAAAGGAAAACATGTGCTTCCTCTGGTGCTTTACTTAGTTCTTTAAACTGATTAAACCATAAGTCAGCTTGTTTGAGAGAACCCCAAATCAGTGTTAAAAGCTGTCTGGGAATTTTTGGCATGTTCCATAGATTTGGGATTTTGCTTCCCTAATAAGCCTTTGAATTGCAAATATCTGTGATTAATGACTTTTCCAATTATAGCCTCTGACATGAAAAGGGTAACCTGAACTCAAAGAAACCCTTAGTATTTAGACTCAACACCTTTGAAATATAATTACCACCTTTTCTAAAATCATAACTACTAATGTGCTAGTATGATCTTGTAAAAACTAAAAAATTTACTATGGGAAACATTTTGACATACATGCTTTATATTTTTGTTTGGGAATATGTCAACTTGGACACAAAAACTAATAAAATCTAAATTCTCCAACTATACTTGTCTTACAAATGTTATATTGAAAAAATAAAACTTATATCAGGTTGTATGTGTGCATCTTGTCTTCATAATAATAAGTAATAGCTATTCATATATGAGAAATTTTTTCATATCTTTCATAGCTTTGGGGGATTCTTGATCCATAGAGTATAGCAATAAACGTGGGGAAGGGTCGTTAATTGTTCAACTATGCACATTGGGTTGCTATGATAGTTCAAATTTATTATAATCTAAGTAGAAGCAACTGTGAATGTAGTCACATTACTTAGATTCAAAGCTATTTTCATAGTTGAACACTGCAGAAGGTGTTGAATCATGGTTTTGATGTACGTAGTTACCTCATCTTTAAATTGCCAATATTAAATATTTTCAAACAGAAAAGAGATTTTTAATCCTTATAACTCTTCTAGTAATAGATTTTTATCTAGATTTGTCTCTTCTTGCTAAACTATGGGAGACTCTAGCTATTTTCTTCTGTTGCTCAGTTCAAAATTTCATCTTATTTGAGCCTCTGTTTGTTTCTACCCCAGAGAAAGAAGTTTTCTCTATGATATTGAATCTCTTCCAACAAAAGTTAAATTTCATTGTTGTCTCTAATAGGTAGGCTTTGGATGGTAGACAAAAGTTTTATATCTCTAATTCTGAATTCAGGATGACTCATATCTATCAATGCAGACATTTTAATTATTATTATTTTTTAATTTTAGATTCTTTATCATAATTTTACTCATATTTTAAAATGCTTTATCTTTATTAATAGAAATAGAATTATTTACAATACTATTAAAAATGATTTCATATGTACATAACTTCAACTTATACCTATCACCAGAGTACTAACCTCCATCCTCCAAGGTCCCCAAGGCCTTCTCTTTCAATGTCACCCATTCACAAATTTAGTTCTCTGGATCATTGTCACTTCTTTTGTTTATGACTTTTAGATGGCTTCAGATACCAATAAATATTGTTGGCATCTCAATAGATGTGTTTCTCTGCGGATGACAGTTTGACAAAATGGAGTTGTTGCAGGGTCCAAAAAATCCAAGCATTGTCTTTGATACATTGGCTATTGTGGGGCATGTTTTCAGCTGCCAGGGCTTCTGGAAGTACAAGAAGGTGGGAGAAATGTGCCTTCACTCTCTCAATAAGTTCCTAGTGATATCAGTTCAAATACCACATACCTGGAGCTTTGGTTAAATTGGTGGCTCTACAGAGAGCCATAATGAGTGGTGAAGTAGGGCCTTTGGTAGAGTGGCAATTTTGGGTGATAAGTGAGCAGGTATGATTTTGGCAACATGAGAATAGGTTCATTCTCTCCTCCTGACAATCACCTTACTGTGAACCAACTAAAAATTTAAGAGTAAGAAGACTCACTATAGAAAAGTTCAACTTCAAAAACTTAATTTTAAAATGTTGGATTTAAAAAAATTATTTGCTACTTTTGATAAATTATGTATTTCTTACTAAGAAGGAATATGTATAATTGTATTTCATTTTATATAAAAGTAATAGCAATAGATACACATATTTTTCTAGATCAATAATTAAAACATGTTAACAATATTTTGGTATCTACTTTATGTGATCATTTTAAATGTCATTAAATATTTAAGCAGAAATTGTATTACCTTAATCATCAGACTTTCTAATACATATATGACTAATAACTAATAAAACATATCTGAAAGTTAATTGGAAGGATTAACTAGTAAAGTAGACAATTTGTTAAAAATCACAGGCATTATCAAATAAAAATGCAAATATCACATTACATTTGAATTTCAAATACATTAAAAAGTTCTAGTGTAAGAATCTAGTGTAAGAATCCTAAATATTTTATGAAATATACTTGTACTAAAACTATTTGTAGTTTATCTGAAATTTCAATTTAACAGAACATATTGAATTTTATATAGTAACCTACATTTACTTAATATCCTAGCCCAGCCTTTAACTAAAGTTTAGTGTAGTTTATAGTCCCTTGAGTTGTCCTCAGCTCCAATCTTTAAACATTTGTGCATAACTTCACTCATTTCACACAAGAGAAAATCAAGTATAGCTCCTCTGCAAATTGGGAATATATAACTTCTAATGTCCCAAATCACTTTGATCCTTCAGAGAGTGCTCTAAAACTGGTCAAGCTGGAATGAAAGAATTGTTTGGTGGTTAAGTGTTCATAAACTTTCTAATCCAGAGCAGCATTTCTCATGAGAGTATTCAAGTCTTGGTATATTCTGCTGCCTCCAGAGAAGCAGGATTTTATATTCCAACATATTTCTGTTTAAGTCATACTTTACCTTCAAGAGTCTGCCAGCATTCTGATAGTCACTAACTAGTTGATCAAGACCATGAACAAATGCTTTTTTTTTTATAATACATATACATTAGTAACAGTGCTTCTTAAAGTTGTCAGCATATAAGTTGCCAAAAAGAATTAATAAACATATAACAATGGTTAACATAACCAAGTTTCTAGTTCCATAGGTCTTGGAAAAAACAGAAACAACTCTTTCCATAGGTCTTGGAAAAAACAGAAACAACTCTGTTGACAGTGATTTTGTTGGTCTGCGGGTTTATCTTTGATAGTCAGGACTCTAAATTAAAAAAAAAACATAGTTAATTAGCTTCAATAAACTAATAATTTGGCATCTTTAAAATTCTATAGCAGATAACAATAAAGGTACACATTCTCTTCATAATATTAACCTGGTGGCATTTTGTCCTTAATACTTTCTGAATCATAGAAAGAGATTAGTACTTGATCTTTTAAAGCTTAAATTGTTCTGTTCTAATTTTATAATATAGATAATAAATGTTTCTATGTACATATCACTTTTCATCAATATTTGAATGTCTTAGCTAACAGTCATATAAAAATCTCAAATATTATGAAGCTAATTTGTATTACATCAAAAAATATGTCAACTAACTTAGATACAGGAAGGTATCATTGCCAAAGAACCATATGTGTTAGATAGTATAATCTATAGTATAGAATTCATCATTATTTTTTATTTTTGTATGTATGCTTACGGTTTATTCCTAGCTCTGTGCTCAGTGAGCCTCCTGTTGAGCTTGAGGAAAAGAACATGCACCAAATACTAACCTGAAATGGTGAAATAGGAATCCTCAGAGTTGTACCTAACCAAACCCTCATGCTTACTTCATTATTTGTAAGTCAGCCTACTTGAGTATAGTATAGTAAGCAGGAATTCATGAAGTTCAAGTAACTGATATTTACCTATGTAGTTTTAGAAAAACTTGACAAAATCTTCCCAATACTAAAAATATAGTTGTTTTCATTCAGTAGAATTGACCAAATAATTGAAATATACTACTCTCTTGCACATAATGAAATAGCAAGTTTATCTTATGCAAACTTTATGATCACCCACATATAGGCTGAGAAAAACAAATTTAGACCTTCTTAAGTTGATATCTTGACTACTACTTTTCAGCAGGACTCTTTTCTATTTAATCTTTATCGTGGTCAAAGTGAATTACAATTCTCTCACAGTAATATTTGAGGCACATAGTGACAATAAGTGAGGGGCATTCCCACCACCGGTGTTGTCCTCCCTCCACTCCTGTTCCCAGCATGCATCCCACATCTCCTTCCTTTACCCCCATAATGCTAGTGCAACTGTTCCCCCCTTGTACAGCTTGTTGCAGATTGGGTATCTATTCTGTTGCTGTTGACTTTAGATTTGGTAGTCATGTCTGAACAGTTTTTATTTCCACCAAATGAACATTCAACTGTCTGACTTTGATACCATCTGGGAGAAGAAAAAGAAAAAAAGGCAAACAAAAAATAGAAAAACTAGGAGGAGTTCCTCTAGGTGTTATAAATATCCATTTAGAAGAAAGAAGGGGAAAAAAAGAAAAAGGTAGTAAAACAAGACCAACCAGAAACAAAATCAATAAGGAAGTATCAACAAGATTACAAGAAGAATAAACACAGAATAGACCAAAAAACAAAAACAACACCTACGGAAAAGGAAAAAAAGAAAATAAAAGAGAGAAAAAAAAAACAGACCAGCAACTTTAAAAAAAATAAGGGTTGCATTTCTTCTTCTTTTTTGTTTGTTTGTTTGTTTGTTTTGCATAGGCATGGTAAATATAGGGAAAATTACAGTGGGGATTCCCTTGACCTAAGAGATTCAGAGTTTCTCCACCCTTGGTGCATAATGACATGAGAGCAGCTACAGGCTCCATGCTCACTCATTTGCACACCCAAGGTCTTTTTATGGTGCCAGGAAACTTTCTACTCAGATGTAGGTGATGATATACTGCCTCTGTAGCTGGAGATCTTGTTATTTGTTTAGGTCATCGGGTGACGACTAAGAGAGAGTTTTTCATTATGGTTCTAGGAGTTCTGTTCCATCTCTGTTGTTGTAATCTGTAATTAGTGGTCTTGGTCTTTGCTTAGAACCTAGAACAGCATAGTTTCAGAAGTTCTGCTCAGTCACAGTTGTCAAATTTAGATCTCTGGAATTAGAGATGTTGGTTTTTGTACAAATCCTAGGCCGAGGCCTTGGCTAGGAACTTCCTCATTGGTCCCTTGTAAGTTCTGTCCAGCTGATATTTGTCAAAGTCAGTCTTCTGTAGATAGCAATTTTGGGTTTTGCTTAGGGCAAAGGATGACATGTCTCCTGGTTGCATCATACCATTAGGTGTTCAGCAGGACTCTTAAGAACAATGGCCAAATCGTTACAAGTGAAGTTGAAATACCTGTTTTTTATAAGTCTTACTATAAGACCTTAGACAAAAGCTAAATTACACTTTTCCATGTTTCTGAAACTTGGTATGAACTTGGGCTATCTGTGGCTATTGAAATACAAGCCAAATAATATTTGATCCCCTAAGGTGGAAGCTTTAAGTGTCATTGTGTGATATGCCATATTCCTTTTGCTTCACACAAGTGTGTGTTCAGATAGAACATTTGTTAGTTGGAGTCCCTTAAATTACTATATTAAAAAGAGTCTTCTACTTATCTTTGTTTACATAGCCTGAAAAAAATTATGTATGGTGTCAGAGCAGAGTATTTGCAATTTGTTTCAATAGTAAAACAAAGTTATTCCAATATATATAGACAAAGAAGCTACCTTTATTTAGGAAGAGACAACTGATTAATTTTCCAGATATCTTTGAAACTCAACATACATTGAAAAGACAAAGTATGATCCTTAGAAGCCAAATAGTTGATCATTTGAACAACTGTTTCTGAATACGAAGTTTTTTTTTAATTTTCAAATTTTATTTCAAAACAGCATAATTTTTAGTATTGATCTACGTATGACTAGGCAACCTAATAACTTCTATAAATTAAGCAAATTCTTTAGAAAAATACTTCTAAAGTTATTCCAATGTGTCCTATATAGAGAAAGTTTAAAACATTTTAAAACATTTATAAGGATTTTAAATAGAGTTCTAAATTTAGGTGAGAAGAAAGTATATTCATGTGGAAAGTATAAAAGAAAAGACAATTCTAACAACTTTGTGTATGTTTCTTGAGAAATAAGAAGCATATGTTAGAGCTAATAATTTCATTTTGTATTGTCAGATCTAGTTGTTATTCACAAAGAGAAAAATAGCATGTTTCCTAGTGTTCGGTACTATTTAGTTCATTCACAGATATTCCAAAATATAGCTCACTCTTTTAATCTATTTATTCCATGAGAAGAGTAATAGTACGCAGTCTAATTTCTAAGAGTTTGTTGACATTATTGTTATCAGAAGCAGGTATAAGAAAATATATCAGTCATTGCTTGAAAAGATGGAATCTCAGTGATAGGTGACTTAAATATGTTTCCCAGTAGATTGCTACTATATATCATCCATTGAAGTTTTGTATTTTTAACTTTTATGCTGTTAAAAATTAAAGTTGAATATAAATAATTCTATATAATTAGAATTCAATTGTTATCATTTGATAAAACTGTGATTGAAGTAGATATATCTATATACAAAGCTTAGAAGGGCAGCTTGGCTTGAACCCATTTTGTACAATAGAAGTTTCTATGGCTTCATACCAAATAAATATATTTTCAACAATTATCACCTTTATATTTTTTGTTCTTCTTTCCAAATAACAGAATAGAATTAAAGTCATTCATGCAGAAATGGTGGAATGGTTTAGAGTGCCCGATTCTCAATATTCCTAGTTAAAATTATAAAGAGTAGAACTTGTTAAATTGCCTAATTCTGTTTTGAAGTAATATCCCCAGCAAGATACTCAATACATAAAACTATTGGGCAAAATCAAAACACAAACAAGTAAATTAATTTACTTGGTCTGCTCACTACTTTAATGAACACTAGAGTTAAAAATGTGCCTGCAAAAACAAAACAAAATTTAAAAAAAATTCATGGGAATTTGTATAGATTATAAGAAAGGGAACTAAAATTTTTGAGAGTTGACTATATAGTTCGTACTTTTCTAACTTTTGAGAATCATAATTTAGTAAATATATTTTAATGTCATTATATCAAGTGAGAAAATTAATTTAGAGAGGTAAAGAAAAATGCAAATAGCTAATGTTTTTTTGAATGAGAAAGAAGCTTTAAGACTTCTGTTCAAACTTCTGTTCTCACTGTGATTCTGTCCTTCTTCTCTAAATGAAGTCACATTTTAAATAAATCAAGCAACTTATCATAGCTTTATAAACCTCTATTTTTTTTTTCATTTTGGACATGTTAATAATAAACTCCTAAGACTGGGAAAAGGAAGTGGAGAATATTTTGAACAGTATTAGAAATGTAATTAGAGGGTAAGGGATATAGGTCAACAGGCTGAGATCTGCTTTACATGGAGAAGGATCCTGTAAACCCACAGGAATAACCCCTGAGCACTAACCTAAGAGTTTCTTCTAAGCATTACAAGATATGAGACAAATTCCATGGGAAAAATAGAATTTAAAATGTGAGGCAGAGGTCATATATAACTTTATTATTTATCACCTTATTAAACAATGATTAAAAATGATGGTCCATAGTGTTTATAGGCAAATATCGAAAGACAAATTTTGATGGGAAGTAGTACTTTTTACAACTTTGAATTTGGGCATTTTTGCTGTAATAAGCATGCAATGACATATTTGAATTAATAATACCTATTAGAATTTAGTTACAAGAGATGTATGGAAGCTACAACCTAAATTAAAACAGGCTAATCTATTTCAATGATATTATGATAATGATTAGCTCATTAAGTACTTTTTGGTTATCACTACAAGAATTTAGTGTCTAAAACTGTAGCCTGAGGTTTTGGAGACAT
Organism: Crocidura indochinensis; assembly: GCA_004027635.1. Taxonomy (NCBI): domain Eukaryota; kingdom Metazoa; phylum Chordata; class Mammalia; order Eulipotyphla; family Soricidae; genus Crocidura; species Crocidura indochinensis. Next base: position 7,280 of record PVKC010008295.1, on the reverse strand, counting down.
AATTATCGAGTCTTAGTTCTACTACTAAATAAAAAATATATTATTTCATTAGATTTTATTTTCATCTTTTATAAGATTATGATATTAAAACAGATACTTTCAATTATGCGACTGTACAGATAAAATGAGCTTTTAAGTTCTTTTCATGATGAGAGTTGAGTTTAGAATCTTCATGTTTTAGCTAACTTACATAATATATATATATTTTTGTCTCCTAATAATCAGTTCCAATACTTATAGAATGTGAATTATTATTTATTACTCAACTAATTATTTAAGAAATTAACAATTGGGGGGCTGAAAAAATAGCACAGTGGGTAGGGCATTTGCTTTGTACATGGCAACCTGAACTAACCTAGGTTCAATCCCTTGCAACCCATTTGGTCTCCCGAGCCAGATAGGAATGATTTCTGAGCACATAGGCAGGAGTAACCCCTGAGAGCCTCAGTGTGTGGTTCCAAAACAAACAAACAAACAAAAAACAACAAGTGGAATCAACAATTATATTCTAATGAATATAATTTAAAATTTAACATGTAGATTCATATGTGATTTCGTTGTTAGTAATGAATCTGGAAATCACAGAGAAGGGATCTAATCAATATCACTTCTAATTTTGACAAATAAGATGATTTATACCCTCTAGAAAAAGGGGTTGGAATTACTGTGACCTACAAAGATGTGTGGCAAACATTATTTACATTTGGGGGAATTTTCTTTCTTTCATTCTTTAGATCATGAACTCATAGCTTTGGAAGGGGTCTGTTTGCATTTTTACTATTGAAACATAAGCTGACTACTAGGGTCAAGTGGTGAAGAGTGCTGAAGGAAGAAAGGAAGTGATGGGGACCCCTTTCAACACCTTCATATCTAGGGAAGAAGCACATGCTATGTGTCAGCCAGACCACCGTGGCTGAGGGAAAGGTTACTAATGGAGCAGCCACGTTCAAAAGAATTACAAATGAGTCCTTTCCTTTTTTTTATGTATTGAAACTTAAAAAAGTCTACAAAATCAATTTTAATCTCAAGTAAAGACTGCTAAATGGAGGAGAGGATACAGTATCTCTCGCATCTGGACTAGAACAAGAACTAGTACATGTAGTGCATATCTGTCAATGACAGCTTTTTTGGGTATTTTTAATTAAGTCCAATTAGTTATATCTTCTGTGAGTGTAGTAATCAGTAAGAATCAGAGACACAATTTTGAAACTACCTTTTAGAGAGTGCTTTGAATAGTATATTTTAAGAAAACCATGAAGCCCTATAACTGATATAGCTCCCATAAATGTCAATGTAGATAGTTCAGCTGATATGAATAAAAGCAGCATTTGGTTGGGCCGTCTATGACTTTCAGAGATATTGGGGCTGAATATAGCATATGGCATCAAAATCGTAGCTTTGTAAACATTTCCTTCTTTGCATGCAGATTTAATTATCTTGCACCCCAGAGAAGAGCAAAACTGGGGCCAACATCATTTCAAAGGAAAGAAAAATGTGTTCCTATTTTTATAGCCTTGTAAAAGCAAGGAAATGTCTGACGAGAAGAAAAAAAATAATCTTGAAGAAGAATGCAATATGCTTCAACCCAAACTTATTCAAGATGTCATTCCTGGACAGAATTCTATGCTCTCAGCATTAGAAATCCTGGTTAAGCAAAAGCAAGTTCTACATAGACTATCATCTGAACACAATATTGATGGATTGTTTTTGTAAACAGGCTGGACTGCAATGAAAAGCCTTGTGAATGTGCTAAGACCATTTTAACAGGTCACTGGAGACCAAAGTGCCTGAAAGAGAGAATCTAAGCCAAGTCTTATGAACTGTTCATAAGACTTGAGTAATGAACAACTTCAGGGAAAAATCATACATTTGTGAAAAGAAGATATTCTCAAGGGCAATTCTTATTTTACTAATAGTTTTCAATCTGCTTTTAACTGTCACATTATTAGATGTTTCAAGATCTTCAGTTTTCTTCATGGCACTCAGAGCCAGAGTTCTGTGTTTTGTTATCAAATCACATAAAACATGTTTCCATTGTTCTCAACCAGGTAAGAATCTTGTTTGAAATAAGCATGAGATACTATGATGAACCAATTAAAATCAGAAATATTTACACTGAAGTAACTAAAACTGTTTAAATTTTACAAAGCCATGGTGTAGGAGTCTGGAAGAAAGGCCAAAGGGCTAGTGTAGATGCTTTGATATAGGAAAATTAGGTTGGATCCCAGGCATGACATGGCTCCCTTAGTACCTTAGGAGTAATCCTTGAGTATCAAAAGCAACTGTGAAACAAGGGACATTCATTCATTAGTTAGAAATGAAAAAACAAACATCCTTCTAAATAGCAACAAACAACTATTATCAGACAACCTCCCACAGAATCTAATTTCATCTGATTTCACTACCTATTCATATTAGTGAGACTAAAAGAAACCAATGATGTCTTAGTACTCCTTTGTTCAACTGTAAAATATGCTGAACTTATTAAACAGTTTCCTTAAAAAATATTTTATTTTAAAATTTAGACTTTAGGGGCCAGAGCAGTGGTGCAGCTGTAAGGCATTTGCCTTGCTGACATCTGACCTAGGTATTCCCATATGGTCCCACAAGCCAGGAGCGATTTCTGAGCTCATAGCTAGGAGTAAACCCTGAGTGTCACCAGGTGTGACCCAAAATAAAAATAAATAAATAAAAATATAAAAATAAAATGTAGACTCATCATAAATTCCAGCCTTAGTTCTTAATGAATCATCTGTTGGATAAGTTTTAGTAAGAAAAATTAGTCATGACACGTAAGTTCCAGAGAAATTCACTAAAATTGGATTTATGTAAGGTATAGGGGGCCATTTAAATTAGAATGGCTCTGAAAAGGTACAAACAAATTACAGGACAAATTTATTATTAAATATATATTCACCAGGTATTATTGTTGACCTTTCTAAAGATACTATAAATAAAAAGAAGAATGTTGATATTTTTCTTTTTTTTTAACTTTTTTTTGTTGTTGTTGATATTTTTCTTGACCATTGTCTGACATTTGTGTCTTTATGTTTAATGTATGCTAAAACCACATTTGCTCTTTTTAGCATACTCAGGTATGATACTTGAAAATAGCCTTTGGTCCCATTTTGGTTCAAAGTAAAATAACCCTATTTTCATGAGTAGAAATGACTACATCCTTGAATATAGTCCTCTGTGTGATACAAATATAATTTTATTAACATATATAATTCTATAATTGCCAACTCAGATTTGAATTTTTCTAAATAAATTTTAAAAAATTCTGAGGAGGTGACCTTCAAAGAAGGAATAGCATTTATTAAATTTCCATCACTGATGTTTAATACTGTACTTATTAAAAATTGTTTAAAACTAACTTTAAATATAGCTATTATTATTACCTGAGCATTTATGCCTAGAAATTAAATAGCTTTTTCTCCTAACTCACAGTATTATTTCAAAATTCAATATGACAATGATGAAGAGAAGACAAAGAGGAAGAAGACAGCAATAATTACTTGCTGTGTTATATTAAAATATAAATATTAAATTGTAATAAGAGTAAAATTTTAATAATATTTCTTTTACAGAGGAGAAAATACTGACTTAAAATATAAATAAACCATATTTATTCTACTTAAAATCTTTCGTGTGGCAATGACAATCTTTTTTATTTGTAAAATATAGTTTACCACTCAGTAATTTTATATATATAACTTCCTAGAGTCACAAAGTCACAATGCATAGTGCCAGTTTACATATAAGAAAGTGGAAAATTGGTTTAAAAAGTGTCCCAAAGTCATAGATCTTGGTCTGAGATGGTCTGTCACCAAGAAGTAATATCTTCAACACTGAATATTCTAATCTAGTGTGTTTCTTATTTTGAATAAAAGATCTTAATGTTTCTATTTTCCTAACAATTCTAATTTTAGTTGGAATTGATGACCCCAGAAAACAACACTTGTCAATAACAATTGCATAATGTAGAATATGATTATATGAAACTAAAAATCTATTTGGCATATTGTATTGTTTGTTAAGATGCCTGAATAGGTTATGAGAAGAGGGGCAAAATAAGGAGAGGAATGAGAAGACATAAGCCACCACGCATTCTAATTAAAACATTTCCATTTCTTCTTATACAAATATTGAACTTTAAAATTTTAATTTGGATTAGCAAACTCTTCTTTTTAAAAGCAAATATCCTGTGGAGATCAAATCTGTAAGTCACAGTGACAATTATTTTACTAATCACATGAATATCAAGCTTTAAAAAGTAATTCATGAAATAGGAGGAAGTAGAAAAAATAAATTCTAAATAGCAATTATATAGTCCTTAGGGAAAGAAAGAACTTTGTACAACTAGGATGCATTGGTTTTTATAAATAATGACTAGGGAAGATTAAATTTGGAAAAAAATAAAACTATAGAAATTAAGGAGATTAAGGTTAGTTGGGTAGACACATTCATAGCTTTAAACAAATTTGAAATCTTGAATTGATTTTACCTAAATTAGTAACTAATGCACAAAATAGTTTTCAGTTTCACATTGAGAGGCATTCAAAATTGGAGTATAACTTGCCTCTGGCATACAACTAACTTCATCTTCTTCCCAGTCTATTTTATTAAGAATGAATAGGATAGAATAGGACTAAGGAAAATGGCACTTAAATTGGTAGACTGTAGAAAATACTTAATAAAACAGATTAATTTCAAATTCTGATTTCAATTATGATCCAGATTTCTGCAAATTAGCAATTCAGTTGTTTAACTGACTGAAGGTCTGTTAAAGATGTTCTTAAATACAATTTATCCTTACAAAGAAAATGCTAATAAGCTGATATACATGCATTTAGTCCTTGAGTTTTAATCATCAAGAGATGACAGCATTTGGGGGAAATGTGAAGTCACTTTTCCCAAAAGTCATGACTGTGATAAAGTATATGTGCAATTAATCAATACTAGTGAATTTATATTTTTTTAACAATGTGTTCAGGTCTTTTAACACTTCGTTATGCAAAACTTCTGGAGTGTTAGCTTTTATCTTAAAATTATTTAGCTAAATGTGATTGTTTTGTCAATAACCATTGCAGAATTCAGAATATGATCATATGAAGCTATAGTACTGTTTGACATATTGGACTTTTTCTTAGAATGCCTGAATAGGCATGAGAATAGGGCACAAGAAGGGGAAGAATGAGAAGACACAAATCACTAAGTAGTCTAATTAAAACAAATTAATTTAAAGATCATCTTTGAATTACAATCATATCAAAATACAAACTTTGCATATTGACTTTAATGGACGAAAACCCAACAGCATGATTTTACTGATTTTTCAATAAAAAGTATGCAGTTCTTGGGGGCAGAGTTAAACCGTATTTTCCGGCATATAAGACGATTTTTGAAACAAAAAAAAAGTCAATGGGAAATCCGGGGTAATCTTATACGCCAAGTATATCCCGAAAAATGTTTCAATATGCTGCTAAACGAAAATTGTCTGAATATTGCCTCAAAACGAATTTTTCAACTGGATTCTGCACCAATCACTGCAAGGCTGCTCGGACCGCCTCTCTGACTCAGCCAATCCAAGCAAGCTTTTGATGCATGCAAATTAGACAATGTTCTAGACGGGAATCTACACTGTAAAAAACCTGCTCGGATTGACCAGAGTCAGAGAGGACGTCTATTCCAGTATACCCTTTGAACCTTTGCTTGTTGTGATTAGCTCACTGTGGTACATACAGTTGCAGCACAGGAATGTTCTATCTGATGCAGCAAATATAGACCTAATCCTATGTTTTAACTGCAAAATTAGGGGATCGTCTCATACGCCCAGTCGTTTTATACACCGGCAATACGGTAATACATTTGGTAGGGCTTTTGTCTTGTATGTGGTAGACCAGGGTTCAATCTCTAATAGCCCATATAATACCCCACCACTGCCAGGAATAATTCCTGAGTGCAGATTCAGAAGTAATGTTAAGTGATTCAATTGTGGTCCAAAAACACAAAAATAATAATCAGCTCTTGGTTGACAAGAACAATAAAATCTGCTTCTCTTTTAGCAAGTTCATATATGAAAATTTTCTTTTGGTATGATTAAAAAACACAGTGATTACCTCGCAAGTAGCTGACACAAATTTGCTCTTGGGTACCACATATGGTGCTTTAAACATTACCAGGAATGATCTCTGAGCAGAGCCAAAAATAAGCTCTGAGCACAATAAAATAAGGTCAACCCCCCAAAAAAATGTTTTCTATAAACTACTATTACATCATACCTGGTTTAATATGATCACTTGCTTGCCTATGGTAATTGCTGCTTAGACTCAATGTTAAAATTTACTCTCTGAGATCATGTATATTCTGGAAAAATGGAAACAAAAGTTTCGTTGCTACAGGACAGCAAAGCAAAGAATTTAAAATTGTGAGGATCTCTAGGGTTTGGAGTAACAATGGGGAGAAAACATATGATGCAATGAGGGAGAGCAGCAGGAAGCTGGATGCTTTCCAGCCCAAGAATTGAATGTAACAGACCCTAAATTTAAACAGAAAATTAAAACTTCTTAGGTGACTTATGTGGCATAATGAACACTCAGAGGAGGGTAACAAGCTGGAGAGTACATTATTATTCAACGAGCAGACATCAGTCATCAGGGCTTTTAAAAGATAAGAAACACTATTGACAGCCTTGAGGAGAGCAGCTGAAATTACACAGTCACTCTACAGTCTTTATACAGTTGTCACTAGTGGATGTAAATATTTATGGCTCATATAACAAATGACTTACCTTATTTGGTAATTGAAGGCTCTGGTGCAACTCCAGGGTCACTAGAATGGTGTTAGGTTTCTGTTGAGATCTGGGCTAGATTAAAGCAAGGGAGTCATAGCAGCTGCAAATGAAAATATGTCATAACCATTCTACCCCATAATCCTCCTGTTCTCACACATGTCCTCAAACCAACCCCCTACAAACAGAAAAAAAAAATTAAAAAAAGCTGTGCCTTGGATTTTAAGAGAAAAAAATCTTTCCAATAGCTGGAATTTAGGAAAATGTGGAGTGCAGAGAGACAGCTAAACTAAACCCATTTATAGTTCATAAAATTAAAACACACCAATCTCATCTGTTGAACAGCATGGTGCTCTGGCAGTTCATAAGCAAATGTTTAATAATATTTATAGTTCAGCTAAATAAGGAATTAATAAAGAGAAAAATGGATGGGAGATGTGCTCACTCTCTGTTCTCCCAGATGCTGATGCCAGAATTAGGCAGTGCA
>PVKC010008294.1:17286-28356 GCA_004027635.1 Crocidura indochinensis | reverse complement strand
TGCAGAATATTCTGATTCTTTTTCTTTCTTGTGCCTCTTCTTTTTAGCTCTTCCTCTCTCCTCCCTCCTCCCTCCCTCCCTCCCTCTCTCTCTCTCTCTCTCTCTCTCTCTCTCTCTTTCTCTCTCTCTCCCGTTACTCTTCTCCCTCCTTGCCTCCTTCCTTATCTCTCTTTCTCTCTTTCTTTTTCTCTATCTTTCTCTGGGCTCTCTCAGTCTCCCTCCTCCTCCCTACACCCTGAATCTACCCCTTTCCACCCAAACAACCCAAGGATTCAACAAATAATGTTCATGTTCATTCTACATCATGTGATTCAAGGAAAATAAGTCTGCAATTTTTCCCTCAATTGTCCTCTGTGGTTTTGATTTTTCAGTGACTATAAAAGAATTCTGCAGCAATGTTGACATACAAGACAGAAATGCTTTGAAAATCCTTTCTATTTTTTCTGTTAGTAGAGCACAGTAACTTTTGCTCTGTGATGTTGTGGGGGTGGTTGTGTATTTTAGATTGTGTGTGTGTCTGTGTATTTTGTACCAACTTTTAGAGCACTTCAGAGTTCATATTTTCAAGTATCATCCGTATCAGTGTAGCTTATCAAATTTTATAAATGTTGTAATGCATTCCTTTGCAAAAGACATTAGATAGTTCTCTAGACAAATGCAGATGTTGTTACAACTGGCTTAGTATAACAGATTTCTTTGTGGTTTCTGAGAGTTGCTATGAAGAAGAGAGAATAATATCTATCTCTAACAAAATGTTAAAATATAAAAAGATGCTAAGTCTATCACTACTATCAGTATCACACTGATAGATAAAATTACTGTGAAACATTTTAATGTATCATTATTTGTAAACTGACTGTACATTCTTATAAAGTCAGTTCATCATTATCCCACATAATTAATTTTTGATGAGATTTTATTATTATTTTTTAATTGTAGTAGTATAGACATCTCTTCTGTAAACTGCACACACTGTTGATGAAAGAAAATAATGGTTAATGTTAAGGTCTGCTTATGAAGTACAAATTATAAATATAATAAAATCTTATAATAAAACAACTCTTAGAATGTTTTCTCACTCTCCAAGGTCTGTCCACATTCCCAACCACTCCCACTTCCCTTTATTCTGTTTATTTTTTGAAAGCAAAGCCATGCTCTCAATATGATGCCTTTCAACAAGTTTGCTCACAGGATTCTTATTGTAGCATCTGGTATTATGCAATAGAAATAAGGTAAGATAGTAGTACAGCATGAATTTAACATTATCTTCCTTAAATTAAAAATAAAATAATCATATTTTTAGAGTGGCATTTTCAGTCACACCAAAAGCTTCGCGGCATCTTAAAATGTAAATTGCAGTGAAGCAACACAAAGGAGAAAGGGAAGATTTGGAAGGCAATCGCACTGATCACTTAATTCAGTCGCTGCATATCCACTTGGCATAAGGTAATTAGAGTGCCACATTGCTGTAAAGACAGAAAGCTTAGGGTCCTATTCTGACTCACCCAGACGATAATACATGATTAGAAGTCAGTGACAGATCACAACTGCTGAATGACCCACCAAGGTCTTATCAAGGGCAAATCGCATAATTAGCATGCACTTCGCTGGCAGAGGAGTGCAGTGCTATTGTTCCCGCACAATCAAATTAGCCCTGCCAATGAGGTCAATGTTCTGTGACCTTAGAGACATTTCATGTTTTATTCGCCCTCCTTGTCATGCACATACATCCGCGCACACACACATGCTATGGGCACACATGCAGACCTCTTAAACTGAACCTAAGTTCTATGGATACTAAAAGACTGCTTTATAGAGATATTTTAAAGTAGACTCCATTGACTCTTTAGTTCACCATGTATGGAATGAAGAATAAGGTAAAAAGTTAATGTAGTCTGACCCTGGGGGACACATATGTAATAGAGCTACTTTGATATAAATAAATTCAAGCATCTAGTGAGGCCTGGTTCTCACATTATTTGCACTTTATACATCTGCAGCGTCCCACATGTACTAATAAAGTCTTAATCAAGATTCAGGTTTCTCTTTCTTTCTACTGATCAAAAGGCCCCACTTATTTTGCCCACTCTGCTGCTACCCATCTCAATATTGCTGTTCCAGAGCCCAAGGTTGTCTTTGCTGAGTGACACATTTGTTTGCAAACTTGCCATCTTCTTTCTGTTTTCAGCAATGGGGAAATTCAGCAGAGCCTTTGAATGAGACAATTTGAATGAATAGTTTGAAGGCTATTTTATTGTCCAGCCTGAAAGTCGCTTTCTCATTTGTTCTGCGTACTTCATCAGGGATTGAGTGCATGTGAGAGGTTGTTTGGCATTAAGTACAAAGTGGAAGCATATGTTACCTCAACCCTGTGGCTTCCATCATTGGCTGTTCTAAATTCTCTGAAGCAGGGCAGGTGTCAGTGTGACCAATACTTTGAAGCTCATTCTTCTGACACTACTTGTGAATTTCCATTAATTCTTTAAAGTAAAATTTAATGATCTTAACACATTAAAGCCATGCCTTGAGTCTTTTAATCAGATACCAAATATACTTTTTTCTATTAGAAATAAATAGATTTAAGGTTTTGTTCTCCAAAATTGACACAAACATGACTCATACTGTTACAAAAATATTCACATGGTTGGAATTTGATGACATAATTCTGAAATTTTTAGTACAAATTTTAATGGGAAATATACTTAATATAGAATTTGTTAGAAGAGGGTCTCTGATGAGGTTATTATTGAAAGATGGTGTGGGTTTCTTTTTTATATAAAGTATCAGGCACTTTGGTATAATCAAGAAGCAATAAAATGAGTATAGATAACCTGGGTCTGGTCCTAGTTTTGAACTTGGCAAAGGCTTTTTCACCTTTTTGACCTCAATGTCTTCATATGAAAATCATCTAGATTTGACCAGAGGTTTCCTTTGGTATCTCCTGGAAACAGTATTTTATATCTAAAACCTGTGTGAAAACTTTACATCCATTATATTATATGTACTGATCATTGCATTCCTTTACAGTTTGCATACCACTGTAACTGACTGGTGTTGCAGACTAGAAGAGCTTGGAAGTCTAACATATAGGAGAATAAGTGCTCCTTTATTCTATTATTTCTGTTTCTTCTCCTTTATATTAATCTTCTCAAATATTCCTGCTAATATATATTTTATATTATGTTATCATTTATAATGTTACAATATAATGTTTATATTATATAATTATTTATATTATTGTTTATATTATATAACTATATATTTCTTACATTTTCTACTTTATACTTCTTCTTTGAAAAATATACCTTCTATAATGAAATAATAAAGAAAGGTAGAAACCAATAAGAAAGCAACAGAATTATGCTTAAATAATATGTTTCCAAGGTGTCACTGAGCAGGCAAGTTCATCTTTGAGCCAATTAAATTATTTCAGCTACACCTCAGCCTTTTCTGTAATTGTTTTATCTTGTGATTACTTGCATTTTAATGGATAGTGCATATTAACAATTGTATCATGGTACTCTCATTCATCCAAACATTTTATCTTGAGAAAATAAGGGACTCTTTTTTTGACTTCTGCTTTCTAAAACTGAACTATATGGCATTTAAGGAAGCAGATTCAGATTTTAGTAGCACAGGTTCCTCCTATGTAATTTATTTTTGAAGTATATTTCTTTCATTATTAATACCTTAGATATTATGTTAAATGTAGGGAAAATTCTTCTTGTATACTCTAACGATAATTTCTGAATGTCTTCTTGATTGTGCAAGCACATATTGTCTGTCTCTGACATATAATAGGATTTAGTATGACACAAAATTTCCTGAAAATATTATATTTATAATGACTGTAATAAGTCATTCCATTCCTCTTGTATTTAACTGTCATAAATACTAATAAAAATAGAGAATTATGTGCAAAGGGGCAGTCTTTATATTTGTAATGGAAGTATTAAAAAGGGATCTATTTTTACAATATATCTATCTTATAGAGATTTTACAGCACCTGTAAAAGAAGGACATATCATATCAAAGCACCGTGTCTGCTGAAAGAGTGCGTACCAATTTGTATAAGGTATATATTTTTCTATGTACATCATGTACATTATATGTATTATATGAATATAAATCTTGGGACCTAAAGTCTCTAGAGGACTCCCCATCTTAGTCATCCAGTACAAACTATGAAAGTCCCCTAACCAACAGGATTAAAATTCACTCCTTTCAACCATCCCAGGCATTTATTCCTTCCTTTTCATTGAGCTACATTTGTCTGATTTAACAAGATAAGATTTGAGTGCTGATGCAGCCCGTTGTTAATGTAGCAGCGGCATCCACCATACCATCGACACTAGGCATCAGAGGAATGCATAAATCAGGTATTCAAAAAAATTAGATATGCAGCACACCAGTTTTATAGTCCCAGCCTCAGAAATTGAAATGGCCCAGATTAATGTATTATATCTTACACACTGTCCGAGTGAATCAACTTTAATATATTGAACAGATTCGCAGAACAAGACTTTGTTATCTAAGGAGCACTCGGAAGAAGGAATTGACCTGAGGATTTGATTTGGTTCAGGTAGTTCATGTTGTACAGCAGTATTTGAATAGTTTCACATAAAAATAAAATTTGTATTAGAAATATTTCACATCACTTCTGGGCTCATCTTCTAGACAGCAGCTTTGCAGAAGGCCAATATTATAGAAACAATGTCCAGCCAAGATATGATTTTAACCTTTGCTTCTGACATGGCAAAACAATATAATTGCAATTTTAATGCAGGCTGCTGTTTCTCAGCAAGGCAGCTTGTGTAATCCAACTTAAACTAGTTTGGATTTTGACTGGAAATGAAATGCCCATTGAATTGCTTATACAATAGAAACACCACAATTTGTGGCATTGCATTCCCAAGGCTCAGACAGGACTGAAGCTAGTCTATGCAGAAGCTGCTTTTTATGTGATTGGATGCCATTCTAGAGGAGGACTGGCTTAGAGGCAAGGCAAGGCTGCTAGGACAGCAGCTCTTTTCCTTGCCAGGTGGGAGGGCCATGACAAGAAAATGTATTTAGGATCTGAAGCCAGAGATGATCTGGTCTTTCCCTTTGACTGCTTGGAAGAGGGGAGGAGTAAGAAGAAGAGCAAAAAACAAAGTCTGGCGAGAGTGCAGTTTTGGCAGGAATGAAATGGGGAGGTAGATAGTAAAGTGTTTCATTATTTTTTGACGTTGTCAAGTAATTTACCCAGATAGTAATAACTGACTTATGAGCTTTGGCACAATTAGTCAGCTTAGTGTGTAGATGAGGAGTCCTGATTTTCCTCTGGTTGGGGAAGCCATACATGAAAATATCTGACATTAGAAATCTATGTGTTAACTGTTTTAATCATTGTTATAGGTAAAAGTAACACACTTATAATAATGTTGAGGTTTAGAATCTTCATTTAGCTACTTCACGTCAAGAGCCTCCAACAGTGTCTTCATGTTTAATCTGTCCTTTCATTTTCCCCAACTCCTTTCTGACTCTCACTAATCTGAGTTCTGTAATCCTATGCCAAGCATCTACCATGTTATATACTTCCTATTCCCTTGTTTTATTTATCACTATACCATGGATGAAGAAGATCATACAGTATTTGCTCTTTCCCTTGTGATTTATTTTGCTTAGCATGATGTCCTTTAGTAGCAATGGAATGAAAGTTTTCTCCTAGAATCTGTTCTTACAGCTATTTCTTTTTGCTCTTTACCAACATAATTGTGATCTACATATAACCCTATATATGTCATTTGACTTCAGTTTTTTTTCCCCAACTTCTCCCTCACCACCAAATTCAAGCTGGCTCTCTACCTACATGACTCACACATTGGCCTCTGACCTTTATTTTACAAGTTTTATTAAACTTTCTAGACAATGTAAAGCTATCTAAGACAGTCCATTTCCATAACTGTACCCATTATACAATTTTCATTAAGTGTCAATAAAGCTAGTTTATTTATTTAAAAGGTAAATATTTGGAATGTCTGTTAAGTGTCAATACTGTTGACTGATTTAGCAACAAATAGAAAATATTTCTACTTTCACAAGCCTTACATTCTAAGACAAGAAATATACATTAAAAAACAAATTTAGATATCTGTACCACAGAGCAGGAAGACTGCAAGCAGGAGATCCGAACTATAGCAACCTCTCAGTGAAATAGAACAGCAGGATAGAATGATTATTTCACATTTGGCCAACTCATGTTAAATATCCAGCACTTCATTTGGTTTCCAATCAATTCCTACCAAGAGTGATCCTGAGTAAAGAGCTAGAAGTAAACCCTGAACACTGATGAATATGACCCCAAAACAAAACAAAACAAAAGAGTGATTGTCAAGTAGGCAGGCTGTTAAGTGGAAAGGAAAATGGAGGCCTTGCTGGAGAAACATGGTGATGGAATTGGTAATTAATGATTTTTAAAAGAAAACAAATTTATCCTTGCTACATAAAATTTCCAATAGTTGATCACAAAAGGTAGATAAAATGGCAATTTCATGTAGTCCACTTTGTATCATTGACACCACATGAAAATAATGGGGCAACTGTGTGCAAGAATGCTGCTCAGCAGCATCATTTGAGTTCCGTTATGATATGAAAGCTCCTGCTTGAGCCACACTATACTATGCACACTACACTATATGTAATCTTCTCAAAACTTACCAGATGAAATGAGGCATCCTTAATCAAATAGGATATTGTAATTGTTCTAATGTTTATTAAAATAACAATAAGTACACTCTTTTATACATGTTTTGTTGCACAAAGTTTATATGGAAGGTCCAGGTCTTGCTTCTATACTAACGTCTCAGAATATGTTCAGAGTCCCAAGGAACAAGCCTAGGATGTGGACCAAAGGTTTTGTGTCACAGTCACTCTTTTCCCTTATAATATCTAATTCTTTCCATGGATACAACAAATCACTGCTGGTGTGTGGAGAAGAGTGGTCTGGGACTAGGAAGACAATAGAAATGTAATAAGAACATTTGTTCACCCTCTTCTTGCACTAAAAACTGTCAGCATCTGTAATTGTACTGCTTGTGACAAGAGAAACCTCTCCTTCACTGGCTCATTCTATTCAAAGACTCTGCTGGGGTTCCTGATCGGTCTCTATGGCCATCAGCTGACTCCCAGAGTCCAGGACATTGAAGGGACATGCTTTTCTCCAGCAGGCACATTTGGTACGTTATTTCTCACAGCATGTTCTTGTAATATCCAGCTTTGACAGCGCACATTCTCTGAATGTGTATGGAAAAGTGTCAAAAAAAAAAAGTGCTAACATTTCCACTAGTTTGGATCATTAATTTTCTCAAAGAATTACTAAATAAAATGACTTAAAAAATCCCTCCTACGCAGTCATTTTTAAAGTTTTATTTTAAATGTTGAAAGCCCATACTGTTTTTTTCCCCAGGCACTTATCTGAGTTTACCAGGTTAAAGGACATAGCTTTTTAATATGACAATTATAATAAATATTTTTGTATTTTAAAAAGTATGTAGCAAAGTGTTTTGGGTAGTTTCTGCTGGAATTATAATTTTTTAAATAAAAAATGTAAAGGAAAGGGAAGCTATTGCACATGATAATGCGGTAAATTTCTGTTTTGAAAACCTTGGTGTTGGTGAATAGATATTGATTACTAACTCACTTGAGCTGACTGAAGGCCAATGGTCTTATTTGACCATCTCTGCAATAGCCAACACAAGGCTCTCTTCTCAGGTTGGGATAGAATGACTTTGTCGAAATAAACAGATTACCTACAACTCATTAACCACAAGTTTTGTGCCAGATCTCACTGGTTTTAGTATTACTACATTTTAGAGAACAATTTCTCATGTATACACATAGACAAATTGAAATTCAGAATGCTCACTATGTATGCAGTTTATGAAGTCACTAAGTGACATAGATAGGATCCTAATCTAGGTCTCTTATCTCTAAAAGGCCATGCCCTTTCCTTACCATTTCTTATGACTTGCAGAATTCTCAAAATGTGGTAGCTGTATCTTAACAGAGGAAAAGGATTGTGATTAAGAAACTTACCCAAATTTAAATTAATGGTTATTTTGCATCTGTTCCAGTCTTTTATGTTTGCATTTGGGGACCACATCCAGCAGTGTCAATCCTTGCTCTGTGCTTCAGGGTCACTCTTGGTAGTTCTTAGGTGAGCATATGTGGTGCCAGATATCAAACTCGATTCAGCCATGTACAAGGCAGGTATCCTGCCTGCTGTACTATTAGAACCAGGTGTTGGTCTTGTTCATAAAATTCTCAGAATCAGGGGCCAGCGAGGTGGCACTAGAGGTAGGGTGTCTGCCTCGCAAGTGCTAGCCAAGAAAGGACCGCAGTTCGATCCCCCGGCTTCTCATATGGTCCGCCCAAGCCAGGGGCAATATCTGAGTATTTAGCCTAGACTGAAATCAATGTATGTTATATAGAGAACTGTGCAAAGTGCCAATGACCTGTGGCATTATATTTTCCTGTCCTGTTCATAAAAGACTATTTGGGTCCCCAAAATATTTTCTAGCATTCCTGCATTACTACTCTTTAAGTTTAAAGTGGCTCCAACTCCACTTTATTTGATTTCCCAAGGTTTTGGAGAATGAAGAGGTAACAGAGAATGTTATATTCTTCTGGATATCTCTTTTTTCTCTCTGAAATTTCACTACAATACACAGTGCCACTTATGAGTCTTGTTGTCTTATCAATCACAAACTCATGTTCCACAAAATCATTATTATACATAATATACATTGATAGTTTCTAAAAGTGATTTTAGCATACAGCACAGAATTGAAAATAACTTCAACTCTTTGATGTTTCTGTTCCAGAACATTCTCTTTGCAAGGTCTGTCTACCTGGCTAGGTAGGGGCCAGTTACAGAGAGGACCCCTCTCTAGGGGTCAATTTCAGACTATTAGATTAGGATTTCTTCTTACTATAATCTTTCTGCTGCTGCTCTTCTTTTAAATTTCTGGGTTACTCCCCAAACCACCATCCTCCCAAACCATCAAAAGGAAACTGAAATTTCTTGAAAAGTTATCTGTTAGAACAATCTTTCCCATTTTTTTTTTTTGGCCTAAATTTAAAGATCCACTAACTGACTCACTCCAAGAGTCAGCTACCACTGAGATTATTTCAAAAGTTTTCATAGAAAAGTATACATTTTCCAATCATCTTGTTTTTATAAATCACGTGCAAGGCAAGTACCCACAGTACTATTGCTTCAGTCCACTTTTCAATCTTACCCCCATCTACTCCCTTTGCCCAGCTCCCCAGACACAAATACACTGTCTGGTTTGGGCTTGACTATTGTATAAGTGTAAGTATATCCTTCCCTTTCACCTCTCCCTAAATACTTCTGGTTGTTATATCTCTGAAACCAGGTCTCAGGATCATTGAGTAGAGTTTGCCATGGCTTAGAGAAGCTGAGGCTCTGCTTGCCTTTTTTTTTTTCTGTTTCTCAGCTATCATGTGATATAAATGCTGCATGAACAAAAGGTTGTCACTTCTTTCTAACTCAAGTGGTTTGACTATGATTCACATGTAAATATGCCATCAATAGCACCTTTTCTATATTGAAAGACAACTATAAATCTATAAGTAAATAACCAACATTACTTAATCTTTATGCCTGACTCTGTGTTTAGGAATTATTCCTGGTAAAACTGGGGGACTATGTAGTGAAGAGGATTGAACTTTCCCCAACCCACCGGTTCCATGCAAGGTAAATACCTAATCCACTGTACTATATCTTCAGAGCTGCTTCTATTTTTTTTACAGATGAATAAAGTAGCATTGAGTGACTTATAACCTGCACAAAACTTAAAAGCAGATGAGCAAATTAGAACTTGAGGTGTTTTCTACTTCTGAGTACAAATTCTTAATCACTCTCTTGAATCATCACTGTACATAGTGATGAAGGCTGACTTCACCTGTATTCTTGACATGAGACTTCATGAACTTACTAGGTCAATAGCGCACAATTTCTGAAATTCATTAATGTAATCTAACAAAATAGGAAGAACTAGAGTTTCAAGCATTTTGATCAGAACTAAACTTATTTTTATTTGATTAATAATACTTCTGGGATAATTGGTTAGAATAACTTAAATAAAAACTAGTTTCATGAGAACATCTTGTAACAATATATTGTTTACTCATTTCTCCTTGTGTCTCTCTGGCAATTTCTTAAAACATGTCCAATCCTGAAAATCACAAAATTAGTCTATTTTTCTAAAGCATATAAAATCAATCATTTAGAAATCATTTTAAAATAGTTTAGGGAGTTTAAAGTTGATTTTATGATGCTTCCAAGGAATGTGTTTGGACTATGATACACAATTCTCTTGATTGCTTATTTTATGTACTCAAAATACCTGAGGCATGCTTACCTGAACAGCATGGTTCTCTTATATGTCTCCTTTAGAAATGGTGCTCTGTTGGCACGAAGCCTGGTGAATTTTGTGTGCATGTTGTAGGAGATACACATTTTAAGGTAAGGATTGACTCCCAAAAAACTTTGACTCCTAGATATAGAGTCACTATGAGATTCCACGGAGACCACTTGGAGAACCTTTCTTCTTAAAACATCTATAAAAGAGAGGGGGAAGGGGTTCAGGAATTTGATGTACTAAGAAATTATTGGTAATATTCTCATAATCAATATAAAAATTAGTAATAATCTAAAAAGAACAATATTTTGGTATATACAGCCAATAATACACATGTCTTAAGATTCAACATTTATCTATTTTCAACAATGTAAACAACAGGGAGAGATATTAAAAAAAAATGTGAACAAAACCAGAGTATTTTCTTGGTCAGTGTAGAATGATCTGTAACTTCTAGAGGTGTTCTTTTTTTTAGTTTTAAAAATGTTTTTTATTATTTACAAAACCACAGGCTAATAAGAATTAACTCTGTTTATTGCTTCTTAAATGCTCAAGCATTTATAATTAAATTAAAAAAGACATCTTTTTATAGGGGCCAGTGTGGTGGTGCAAGGCGGCTGTTCAATCTCCCGGTGTAACATAT
>PVKC010008294.1:0-17186 GCA_004027635.1 Crocidura indochinensis | reverse complement strand
ACCCCCTGGCTCTCCCACCAGCAATATTGTTGCCACCACGCACCAGCATAAAGCACAGATTGCTGCCCAGTTCTTTGGAGAGGGGCCAGTGCATTTGTCAGGATTTGAAAAGTTTTGGAGCCAGTTTGAGGACTTTCTGATACACAAAGCGTTGGCTGGAAGCATGGTAAGTATTAAATGGGATGTTAATTTTCATGAATATTTTCCCCCTGGTTGTAGCAAGTGGTCATTGAACAGTTTTGCAATCACCATTGCTCTGTTGGACACATGGTCTGGGTGAAGTTCAAGAAATTAGCAGCAAAAAATGAGGAGCAAGCCAAAGCCCAATTCATGTGTTTTCACTCTTAATTTTTTCTTGTCCTGCTATCCATTGCAGGGGATGATTGCTTCTTTACAAATCTTTGGGTTCATTCATATGCTTGAGAGCTATATGTACTCACCCTTTTGATACAATCACTTCACCTAAACTATTGGCTAAGTCTATATTCTTGTCCTGACATAATTTCTTTTTTGAAAATTATTGTTCAGTTTATGGAGAATATATCTCATTAATAATTCCAAGGATGTTTATATGCAAGTGCAAGATATTCTCAATTTTATTCGTTAATGTGAGGGATATTTGTTGGGGTTCTTGAGGTCTGAAACAGAACATACTTCTCAGAATTACCATTAAAGACTATAGATTGGCATACTATATGATTAACATTGATTTTGCATGCTGTGATCTTAATTAGCTTTCACTACACCTGGGAGTATCTAAGGTGGGAGCTCTATCACAGTTCCTTCTTTATATAATCTCTTGAGGTAAAATGAGTTACCCAAGATACCACAGCTAGGACTGGAAGCCAATGTTCCTGCTACCAACCATATTTTCTCTACTTTTTTGTATCTCTTTCCTAACTCATTGTATACATAAGTCAGGAAGAATTTGCTCTTAATAAAAAAATAACCAAGTATGCTCATGACTTCTTTTGTTTTTTGAAATTTTGTAAATTATATCAAGCCAGGTATCTATTCCCATTCACTTATGTTTCACTATTCATTCTTGAAGATAAGGAAAGGATAGAAATAGTACACATGTACTGGTGGTTAAATATAGTACCAAAGACTGAGACTTTATCACTGGTATAACAAAATGTGTATGTAGCAGGTAAATTGTTTGAAATTTTCTAAGAGTTAGAGAGGCTTCTATATAGTTGTCTATAGTATTGAGAGGTATTGTTTTATGGTACATTTGTAGGCCAGAGAGATAGCACAGTGGTAGGGCATTTGCCTTGCACATAGCTGACCCAGGACTGCGGTTGTTTGAATCCTGGCACCCCATATGTTCCCCTGATCCAGTCAGGAGCAATTTCTGAGCACAGAGCCAGGAGTAATCCCTGAGCTCTATCGCTTTGACCCAAAAACCAAAAAATAAAGAAAAAAATAGGTACTGTTGTAATGATCTTTGTGTTGTAAATAGCACTTATGGATGAAATTTGAGAAATCAGATGTCAATATTCTATATCTCTGGAGAAAGAACTGATAAGTGATATTGCCTCTGAGAATATTAAATCAATTTGGATTAAATATTAACAAATAAAAGTTGGTTTATATATTGAACTGGAGAATAATACAGGGATTAAGGCATTTGCCCTGCATATAGCATCCGTCAGTAAATCCCCAAATCATATATGGCCTTCTAGGCAGCTTCAGGACACACCTAAGCACAGAGCCAGAAATAGTCCCTAAGGACCCCTATATGTAGTTTAAAATCAAAAACAAAATAAAACAAATTGTTACATGTTTTTCTGGCATAAGGAGTGTTATTAACTTAATATACAGTATGTATTTTATATGTTTATAGAATAATTTGTGCTACAAATCTCAAATATGCAAATTAATATGTATGCAATATATGAACAATTCATCTTTATTCAGTATTAACAGAAAATAAATTCCTCTACAATGTATGTGAAATTTTAGCATATTCTTTAAGGCTTTTAACTATACTGATGGAGTATCCTATGAACTATTTCACATTCTTGCTTTTCAGTTAGTTAAAAGGATAGAGAGCTCAGTCATTTTTAGGTGGTTTGTATCAATATCGTCAACAAAATTTATTTTTCTGTTCTCTCACAAAGATATTGTTAAGGTATAGTGTTTTCCAAAATTATTTGAGAAACTCTTGCATTATATTTTTGCCACTTCTATTAGGAGTGCAACTACTATAGTTTCTGTAAGTTTTATACTGATATTGTCTAACATCTTGCCATTTGCCTGGTTTTATCTGATTTGAGCCACAAAACACAATATAAAAGCATAAATGTTATGTCTAAAATAACAGCTCATAAGCTTTGAATAATGGAAGCATATATTAATTACCTGGGCTTTGTTGTATGGAAAAATAAATACAAATCGCTGATTCCAGACATCCTCTTTTACTTTCTCTTGGTTTGTATGTGGGATATAAAAAGTGGAGCTTGCCTAATAAGTGAAGGGTTACTCTCCATTAAAAAGCAATGAGGTGCATATGAATGCTTTAAATCTTCCTGGAATTAGCAGTGTTTAGTTTGGAATGACCAAAGGATAAGGACAGAGTGCTTCTGGCTGTGCATCGGAGAGGAGTGTTTTTATTTGTGTTTTGTCAAGGATAAGCCATTGAGCTCGCTACAAAAGGACAGTGCCTCTTTAACAGAGGCTCTGGCTTCTGTTCCTGGGAGCTTCACAGCATTCCTTCGTAAAGCAGCATGAAAGAGTTGATTTTCATTTTATGTTGTGCTTGTGAAGCATTAGCATGATGTTCTAACACTTGTAAATGAATATGGCTCTTGCCTAATCTGTCATTTTAATGCCTTATAGATTTTATTTCACTCGATGTTGTACCAGATTCTCAATAATAATAATCAACTGCTTTGTTGTTCTCTTGCAGAAATTAAATTTCTGCAGTGGGTGTGCAACTAATAAAAGATGTTGCTTGAGGAAACAAAAAATAAATATGATGAATCATAAAAGGTGGGAGGGGGTGAGGGGAAGTGACTCCTAGATGGAAGACAATTACTGAACCAGTGGTGACTGTGTTGGATTCTCATCTAGTCAACAGCTTAATAACCCTCACCCAGTCTTTAGCCACACTCCTTATGTCTTAGAGCATTAGCCTCACAGACTTGATGCTTTCTATTATTCTCATTTAAGGACATTAAAACAAAAGGTGAGGTAGTAAAGTAACTACCCTCTTTACTTTGCACCCTGGATAAGTTTGCTCAGGGTTGCCATTTTGCCACTCACATACCTTCTATCTTTTCCCCTGTCATATGCTATCTAGAAAAGCAGCATTAAAGGCAGCTGTGTGGGACTTAGAATATTGGCAAAGACTGGAAAGTGGAAAATAAACAGCGTGTTTATCAACAAGCTACAAGAACATAGCACTCATAACAATGAAATGACAGTCAGTGGCAAGCAACTAATTGGTCACCAGATTTGTAGGACATATATTCTTTTAGACCTTTGTCCTTTACATGTTACTAGTAAAATAAATAATAAATAAATAAACCCTCTAGATTGAAGTGCTGGCTATAACCAACTCCCCCCCAAAAGAAGAGTTAAGCTAGCAAAACTAGACATCAACTTGCCTGCCCTTGCCTAGGACGGACCGCGGTTCGATCCCCCGGTTTTCCATATGGTCCCCTAAGCCAGGAGCGACTTCTGAGTGCATAGCCAGGAGTAACCCCTGAGAGTCACTGGGTGTGACCCAAACCCCCTCCCAAATTGAGAAAATTAATTTTATTTATTTAAAAATTATTGAATAATTTAGAGAATAATAATTCTAGATTATAAAAATGGAGATATATACTCCTTTATATAGATAAATAACTAATATATATACTCCTAGATATATACTCCTACTTACATTCTTCAAATATAATTAATTCATCTTCTTGCACACAGGTATTTTGTGATCCAACACCTTTGATGTATTAAATGTTATATTTCACACAGCTTCTACTTGTGAATCTATTTTCCACTGAATTCAAAGTAATGAAAGAATTTTATTAGTCTTTTCTCTTCTATTTGTGCATCAAATTTATCGTTTTTCTTTGAACTATTAGTGCACTGATGAGCTTCAGAACAAGAAGAGTATGTTCATCCACAGAAAGGAATTTGAATCCATTTTGATAGTGGAGATATCCAATTTTAATATTATAGAGTTAAGAAGTTTGTTATATAATTGCATTGCTACTGAATTATTCCTTTGGTAGATCATGAAAATCCCTCCATCATTATCCCAAATACCCTTCTTCCCCCATTTCACTTTTGCTAGCCTTAAAAATAAAAACCCAGGTAAACAATTTCAATGCTATACTAAGAATTACAGTATAGCATTACAAGAGATCACAGTAAACATACAAACAAATACAAAACATCACCTTGATCTATATTTAAATTACTTCAACATATTGATATTGATCCCAAACTAGAAAGACATGAATGGAGAAAAGAAGAAATAGAAAGAAATTCTCGCACAAATAAACAATTTCTTCAGTTAAATATTTATAATCAAATGGTGGTCCAAACTCAGAATAGCTTGGTTGAAAGATGTCCTCAAAATTTACATTCAACAAAGCAAGATATCATCACCAAAAGAAATCTTTTATATTAATTTTTAGCATTTAATCCTAGCATTCTAATAGTTTAAAATAATGGAGACCGGGCCAGAGCAATAGCACAGTGGGTAAGACATTTGCCTTGCATGTAACTAACTCAGGTTCATTCCCTGGCATCTCATATGGTCCTCCAAGCCTGCCAAAAGTGATTCCTGAGTGTGGAGCAGAAGTAACTTCTGAGTACTGCTAGATGTGGCCCCCAAAGAAAAAATATTATTTAAAAAAGATAATAATAAAGTCTAATCAATCACTTATAAGTTTAAGACATATTTAAGTTCTGTAATATCATTTTGCTTTTAAATCGGGGAGCACACCCAGCTCTGAAAACCAGGTCATACTCTTGGCTCTGGGCTGAGGAATTACGCCTGTGTTCGGGGTTCTTATATGGTTCTAGGGATCAAACTTGGGCCAAATGCAAAAAAGAACAAACACTTTAACTACTATATTATCTCACCGGTTCTAGTGTTGTTAAATTTTAAGATATGTGTCCCACTGCTCAACATTTGAAGAACCACAGTCTTTATAATTCTATTCTATGTTTTGCATATATTGATGTTAAAGAGGCTCACTACTTTTCCTCATATTCTCAAATATGTGTAAGATAAGAAGGAATCTACATTCTACTTCACCATTAACCTAAAATAAAGGAAAGATAAGAAAAGTAAAACAGTAAATTTCAGAAAATCTAAGACATTATTGTTTATAAAATTCACTTTAAATAAAAGAGGATTCATTTTAAAAGATTTTAAAATTTGCTTTCATAACTTGTTTATAATCAGAAGAATCATCTTAGAATTGGCAATGGCATTTTTCTTTTGGCATCTCTGAATTTATTTGTTTAAACAAATATAATCTAAAAGATGTCTTAATTTTATATTGTTACCATATGTGCAATATTCTCCCCTTCTTTCTCTTTTATTTCCTTTCTTTTCCTTCTCCTCTTGTTCTTTTTTGCCTTTTATGAAGCAACAACAAGTTATTTATTTATTTTTTTTTTGGTTTTTGGGCCACACCCGGTGGTGCTCAGGGGTTACTCCTGGCTATCTGCTCAGAAATAACTTCTGGCAGGCAGGAGGGACCTATGGGACGCCGGATTCGAACCAACCATCTTAGGTCCTGAATAAGCTGCTTGCAAGGCAAATGCCGCTGTGCTATATCTCCAGCACCAGCAAGTGATTTGCTAAGAATCTATTGCATAATATTTGTGTTGAAAATTACAATATACCTGACCAACTACATGAAACATAATTGATCTATATCATAACTTAACTGCTTCAATGTAGACCTTTAATCCTGGTGGTCTGATTCCTGTGGTATACTTCTATAAGACCCATAATCATACAACAAATACTTAAGATATTTGGATTGGCAAATTTGGTTCAAAAATTAATGATGCCCTTGAAAAATTTTCCTTAGAAATGACATGATGGAGAGTCTTGGTTTAAGACACCTTCCACTTACTTGTTTACTTTCTCCCTGCCTTCCAGCCTTCACTTGAAATTACATAAATCCTCAGCTTTTCTTATCCCTCCCTACTTTCTTTCACTAGTGTTTTCTTCTAACACACTGTTAGAACAATGAAACTTTTTTTTAATTAGGAAATGGTATTTTTTTTTATCAGTGAAGCTCACAAGGCTTCTCCAGGTGGAAGTTTGACTTTAGCAGTTCTCCAAGATATTATACAGTTAAGGGAATCAAACCAGAGCTGACCATATGCATGGCAAGTACCTTAACCCAGTTTAACTATAGCTTTGATCTGTGCTGGAATCTTGTTTGTGTGACTGCAGTTACCCAGATAGGAAAAGGGATCTAGTATACAGCAAGTAGATAATACTTATTGTTTGAAGAAGCTTCTAATCTTGACGGCCAATGTTCTCCATCACTAAACGATATCCTCTTTGAGCAATGGCAATTTCCCCATGCACCATCTTAATAAATAACTATTTGACTTATTCCAATGTGACTACGATTGCAAAATGACAGGATTAATAACAGTCATGCAGTGTATTTGGCTTTGTGTCAAAAAAACTGGCATGAGATAGCTGCATTAACCATGGGATTGATTGATGTGTAGAACATTTCTTTACTTGTCTCTACTATCCAAAGATACCTCAATGTTGTTCATGTACCCATTTACCTTTAATGGTTATAATCAGTTGCTGAGAATGAAAGAATGCCCATTCAAGCAGTAGAAGTCCTGTTTTTTATTCCTCTTCCCTACCACAATATGACTTTCACAATTGTGAAGAAGTCCTGGGGTCAGACCTGCTTTGCTTGTTTTGTTATATTATGAGAAAAATAAATGTTTCCCTTTCAAGGTTTCTGTTTGATACTGTTTGCTAGACAAAGAATTTTCAAAGCGGCAGCCTTAAGCTCAAGAGCTCCACTCAGTCAAGTTTTTTATGTGCCTTTTTAACCAGCCGTTCTCATTAAAAAAAAAAAATAAAAAATAAAAAAGGAAAAGGAAATGTATCTACTCAAAGTGAGCTTTTTGCTAAAGTTGTGTCTTTTCCTCGTTTATCAAGTTAATTATGTCTCAACAACCCCTTTTTAGAGAATTTTGCAAACAAATTTCAAAATCCCCATCAGATATACTCTGATTGGCAAAGGGGACTTCTTTTTTTTTTTTTATATGATAGTGATTTTTGGATCACATATTTACCTATCAGTAAGTGAAGTCTATTTTCTGGTATATTTATACATTTTGTGTGATATGTTGTTATTTAAACTTATTGCTTAGGTCCCTTATCTTGAACATAGAAATAATTATATTTTGCAAATTTTTCATATAATATATACCAGATACTAAATACTTATTAATGTTAACTAAGTAATAAGAAGTCCTTTCTTTTGGTGATATAATTTTATATTTTTACAATTAATAGTCATATTCAGTGAATTCTTTAAAAAGGCAGAAATTTACTTGAAGGTTTCTTTTCTGGAGAATACTTGTGGTTTAACCAGATTCAGGAAGCAAATTTCTCCAGAAACATTAGGATACATAGAGTCTCAACTTAGTGAATAGATTTAATGATTGGTGAGTATAAAAAAATGTGTACAGGAAAAAAATATAGGTTTATCCATCGAGTTAAAGATTTTAACCTATTCTAAGCTAATAGAGAACTAATTATTTAAGGTTTAGTGAGGTTACCTTAAGCACTAAAATAGAGTATAGATGGTTCAAAAACATATGAGAGTTAAATGAATGGATATCAGTAGACTATTTTTTTGCAGATGTAGAATTATTACAGTTTTATCACTACATAAACTTCCCTGGTCATCAAAAATGAAGTCATACTTGTCTTCCTTCCTGTTCAACTTGTTTCTAAACCTCAACAAAAGAACAATACCAATATCACTCATAATTTAAAAAAAATGAATTAAAACAAAGAGTTAAAATGAGAGCCAAAATTTTGATAGTAAAAATATATTCTGTGACATTATTAACCATGATCATACATTGACTGGCATGGTTACTAGTTCATGAAAAAAAATACACGGAGTTCTGCCTATCTTAATTGAAAAACTTGACTAAATTTGCAAAGAAAGGGGTTTTTGTGGTTCCTGATTTATAGGTACAACTTGATTCATATTGATATTTAAAGAATTTTGGAAGCTATTAGGGTCTAATATATATGTATATATTACTAATCAATGCATTTGATTTAAGTAGATATAATAAAATAACATTTGAGGCTTCTTATACAAGAGAAAATTTGGTATAACCATGGCAACCTAAAAATTAGAGACCAATTAAATGAAATGTATGGGTTTTAGGGCCAACCTTCAGTGGAAAATTAGAAAAGTCTGTTGTGAAGCAAACTTGGTTTTCTCTTATGTACTACTACATTATAACTCTACCTTGTATAGTTATGTGTATAACCATCATATTCTCTCTACCAAATATTCTGCAGATATTCAATCTCTTTTAGATTGCACAGAAAAAATCTGACTTCAACAAGACTATCATCTAAGTGGATTACATGTCAATAATTAAGAGGAGCTGGAGAGATAGTACAAGTGTAAGTCACTTGATTTTCATGATGTTAATCTGGCTTCAATACCTGACACCCCATGTGGTTTATCAAATTCTGCCAAGGGTGGTTCCTGAGCACCATTCATGTGGCCTCTCCCCAAGCAAAAATAATACACAAAACATTTAAATGAGTATATTTTTGTAGTAGTCATGAAGGTGAGGTACACTCATTGAAAGTGAGAAAAATTATTTTATAATATTAGAACACCTTGAATTATGATAGGTGTATTAGAACAAAAGTATTTTAGGTGATTAATTGCATTTGGGGATCAGAGAGATACATAGTATTAGGGCATTTGCCATGCATGCAGCTGACCCGGGATGGTCCTGGTTTCGATTTCCAGCATCCCTTAGGGTCCCCGAGCCTACCAGGAGCAATTTCTGAGCACAGAGCCAAGAGTAACCCCTGAGAGCGGCTGGGTGTGGCCCCCAAACCAAAGACAGATACAAAACATGAGCATATGTATAATAATACGCAATTATTTGTTAAAATGTTTGGAATAAAAGATAAAAGTTTGAAGATAACTATTGTGTACAATATTTATAGTCATTTGATATCAGTAAAATCGTTAAATAAAATTATATCTCAAATTATTAAATTTTAATATTTCACATGTGCATAAAATTTCATTTCATGTATTTTTATTCACATGAGTTGCAAGAAGAAAGGTATATATCCTTGTAAAGTATCAAATAGTAAGCATGCTTCTGAAAAATTAAAATAACTAAGGTTTATTGTTTCATTGCTATATAATACACCTAAAAATGATTAAATGTAAGAAATAAAGAAATAATGAATATGCATAAAAATCATGGATCATAGTTTGCATAAAAGAAAGTGAAAAAAATCAGCAAGGAGTCAGAAAATGGTTCCTAAATTAAAGATTTCACAGATTTTTTTGAAATATTAAGTTTGCTTATAGTTAAATCTAAACATTTCCTTTAACTCTTACATAAATACATTGCAACCATATCAGTGAAGAAATTTTTCCAAGGTCATACATGTATTGAGCCATTATGGAGCCTAGCTTATCTTAAGATTAAGAAGTTAGGTTTTGCAAAAAGTTTAGTGTCAGATTGAAGAAATTTTTCCAAGGTCATACATGTATTGAGCCATTATGGAGCCTAGCTTATCTTAAGATTAAGAAGTTAGGTTTTGCAAAAAGTTTAGTGTCAGATGAGCATTTTTACATACGATAGTTTTATAATATGTATATATACCTATATGTGTAACTTGTATAAGGCATTTTTTAGCTGCTTGAAAATATTTTTAGGTTCACTAATTATGAAAAATCATCCTTAGATTTAAACACAAAAATAAAAATAAGGAAGAATTAAGTTAATTATAAGTATGTTTATGGTGACATAATTTCAATTTTACATATTTAATCTACATCAGAATATAAAACACACTAAAATAATTAAAAAATAAGAAAGTGAAAAACATATACATTGGATATTGCAAATGAAAGTAATATACATTTGAAGTTATCTGTATATGTTTGCTTATTATGTATGCATTCATAGAATTTGTAACAAATTTAATATTAGCTTTTACATAATTGGGAAACTACCATTGTCTCTCTACAACACAAAGTCAAAAAGCATTTAAGGAACTATACTAAATTATGAGTCATTTAAAATAAATTTGTTATAAACCTATTAACTCTTTTTCTTTTTTTTTTACTTAAAATACCCCAATGATAATTTCTCTAATGCGTTAGTGTGTCAAAAATGTATAAACAAGTACAAATGTTAAAAAGTAAAGAACACTAATCAAGAGACACAAGATATACACTGCTTAATAAATCTTGCTTTCAATTTATTTGTCTAGTATTACAAAGGCAGAGGAGATATCAATTAATATAGGCAAAGAGGACCCATAATTTATAATTAACTGGCAAGTGGTTTGTAACAAACAGCAGCACCGAGCCTAATAGCCAGTAGAAAAATAACTAGTGTTGATTTGTCCCTCGGCAAATTAATAGAGTGCTTATCAATGACAGGGTTACATAAAACTGCTAAATAAATAATCATCAGTGAGTTCGAGTGAAGCAGATCTTTAACAAGCTTAATCTGAACCTCTTGACATCTGTAGACTATGAAGAGATTAAATGGTGAGAAAGGGAAGATATGGTGTGCATATTGTAAGTCTGCCTCAGTAACTATACAAGACCATGTTCCTATACGATGAGAAATAATATTTTATTGCAAAGTTACATTAAACATGATTTTTATTATAACTAAAGTGAAGATTATAACAGATATATTAAGGGAATGGAAAATTGAAATTCACCAGATGAGAATTTCAGTATATATCTTAACAATAAAAATAATATTTTAGTTACTTTTGATATATTTTTCTTGCATATTTTACTTTTATTATTCACCTTAGTACATGCCATGCTTCCAAACTCATATGTCACCATAGCTACAACAGTGATCTTGTTCTTGGTTATTATGTTTCCACTATGAAAGAAATTCATCAAAATCTTATGTTCTATAGACATTTCCATCCTTATTTCACAAATACTTCCCAGACTTTTGTGTAAAATTTTAATTTTTTTTATTTATTTTTTGTTTTGTTTTATTGGGCCACACCTGGTCAGGGCTTACTCCTGACTCTAAGCTCCTGGCAGGCTAAGGGACCAAATGGTATCCGGGAATAGAAACCTGGGCCTGTCCCGTGCCGGCTGCATGCAAGGCAAATGGCCTACCACTGTGCTATCTCTCTGGCCCTGAGAATTTAAGATTTTGCTATAGGATCTTTTATTACTCAATATTTGCATAGTGGACCATTTGGTTTGATACGATGAATGACCCACATAACGTATGTCCTATAGAAACTTTTTGAATTGCTATTATATTTTTATGTATTGCTATATTAGCATCGTACCACCTTCTTAATTTATCAATGGCATTTTTACTTTTTTAATATTTGGGCTTTCGGAGCAATGTCCTGAAGGAGTATGTTAACAAGCCTTTGAAATATACTTAATTTTTTTTGTTGTTGTTTTTTGTTTTTGTTTTTGGGCCATACCCAGTGACGCTCAGGGGTTACTCCTGGCTGTTCGCTCAGAGGTCGCTCCTGGCAGGCACAGGGGACCATATGGGGAACCGGGGGATTGAACCGCGGTCCGTCCTAGGTTAGTGTATGCAAGGTAGGCACCTTACCTCCAGCACCACCGCCCGGCCCCAAATATACTTAATTTTAAGACTACAGTTAGAGTAGTAGTTTCAAGTTCATAGCAAAACTGAAGGGAAGTTACAAGGATACTATAGTTCCTTTATATATTTATAAATACACAAATACAATTATTATTAATATATTAGGAGATGCCCCCAAACTTAAAAATAGATACCTAGTGTGGGCTGTAGTGACAGTATAGCAGATAGGATGGATGCATTGAATTTGGATGGCTTAGATTTGATATACAACACCCCACATGAACACTGAGCTACCAGATGTGATCCAAGTACAAAACTACGTATAAGCCATAAACACTAGCAGTGTGGCCCTCAAACAATAATATAATAAATAGAGGCTTTGTAGCCAACCAAATAAATGCATATTTATATAGGTGTCCCTTTAAAAATTAAGCAAACACCTCACATCATTTGCATTCTGTTTTCTTCTTTTTCTTCTTGTAAGATTCACCCTTGCACTTATAAATCTTCCTAAAATGTCCTCTGTGGAACTCCCATAAAAATTAGTTGCAATATAGTATTTAAAATTACTTTTTAAGATACATTTTATTTCCTAATGTTAAATATAAGCTAGTATCAATGAAAGACATTTAATATTGATTGTGATTACATGTTGTAGTATGTTCTCACAAAACACAATATATATTTGAAAATCATAAATTTTTGGTTTTATTTTATTTTGGGGAGCCACAACTGATGGTGTTTAGAGCTTACTCCTGGGATAGCTTATGGTGCGGTTCAGAAAACCACATATAGTGTCAGGATAGGCAACATGAAAAGAAAGTTCCCTGCATGCTGTATTGTTGCTATAAGCTTCCAACATATAAACCATTTTAAGTGAAATGACATAAACTAAATTTTCTATAAGCTAATTGGTATAAATAAAAGTCATATTCTATGGCATATTACTGTTCAGAATAAAAGATACCCTCGCTTCAATAAAAAGACACCAAATGTTTCCTATTTTAAAGGGTATGTTATTTTCATCCATATTTTCATTTTCCAACAGTCCTACTCCCCTTAAAGTTTGTAGGTGGTCAAAGTCTATCTCTCCCAGTCAGGGCACCAAGCAGTGATCAACTGTGAAGATGTTTTTCCACTGAATGGCAAATAGATACACAAATATTCAAGGAGACAACATGCAGAAACTTTGCAGAATCATAGAAATATGCCTTATGTGTACAGCATTGGGTTATGGGAAGAAAATAAAGTATCTGAAAAAAAAAATCTCATACATCCATGGATAAATTATGCAAACTCCATGTAAACTGTGTTCTTCTCTGAAAATAAAAATGTCCATCAATTTTATAACAAAAAGCCATTGAATGAAATACTATTAATGAAGGATGTGATATATATATATATACTGTATGGTGATTGACAGCAAAGTATCCTGAGGCTTCAAATGTAATATGGCGAAGCTCAGACCTTGTCCATCAAAATTACAGCCTTCCTGATCTTCAGGCCCAAATTCTGGCAATCTTTGTACATGACATTGAAATTATATGAGAATTTGGCAATATATTTAAACATAAATACCTTTTTTACTGTTACTGGTTAGTTTCCTTCTTGTTTTCTTTTTCTTTTTTCTTCCTTTTTCCTCTTTCTCTGTCTCTCTCACTCTGTCTCTCTCTCTTTCTTTCAGTTTTTCGGGCTACACACATTTGATTCTCAGGGGTTACTCCTGGCTAAGCACTCAGAAATTGCCTCTGGCTTGGGGGGACCATATGGGACGCTGGGGGATGGAACCGCGGTCCTTCCTTGGCTAGCGCTTGCAAGGTAGACACCTTATCTCTAGCGCCACCTTTTTTGCCCCTTCTTTCTTTCTTTTTTTCCTTGCTTTCCTTTCCTTGCTTTTCTTTCTTCCCTTTTTTCTTGGCCACAACCAATGATGTTTTTTTTTTCTTCTTTTTTTTTTCTGGCTCTGTGCCAGGGGAATCACACCTGCATCTACTTGAAGAACCATATATGCTGCCAGGAATATAATCCAAATCACGTCCCAGACAAGCACAGTACCCCACTGTACTATGTCTGTGGTATCCAGTTACTTGTTTTAATGCCTTTTACCTAGATATAGAATTCTAGTTAACTAAATTTTTCTTCTTTTAGTTGCTATAAAGGTATATCCAACTTTTCCTCTACATTGTTTAGATGAAAGATCTGTTATTCTCATCCATGCTCTCCTATATGTAATGCAGATATTTCTCTGACTAATTTTAATATTGTTTCTTTCTCATTGTCTTTTAGAAATTTTATTATACTGTTTTGGGGAGTCTTTTTATTTATGTATTCTTTCTTGGGTTCATTGGGAATCCACCAATAACATTTTCTCTTTTCATTAAATTTGAAAGAATTTCTGTGGTTTTTCTAAAGTTTTTCCTGCCCTCTCTGTTTTTATATAATCCTAATTGTAATAAATCCTTCTCTTCATATAATCCCAACTTGAAATTATCTTTCAGCTTACTGATGGTTTAGATTTTTTTCAGCTTGATTTTTATTATTGTTTTTGTTATGCTTTAGGGTCAGAATCAGCAGTACTTGGGACTTACAGCTGCCTGTGTTCTCTGTGTTCACTTCTGGTGGTGGTTGGGGGAACCAAAACTGGAATAGAATCTGGGTCAGCTGCACACAAGACAGATTTATTATTTCAGTGGGTCCTTTATTTTGCATAGTATGGCTTCCATTTCCTTGTCTTGATATTCACTAACCTTTTCTTCTATAGTGACTAACATGTTAATTCCATCCAGGTTAGTTTTCTGTTATCTGTGTTTAATTAATAGCATGTTAAACTTTTCAGATATTTGGAAACTATATGAGTTTAATTTTTGTCTGTTTTTAATTTTCTTTGTCTCCTCTTATCTCTAAGGATATAGTATAATTGACTAACTTTTAATATTCTTGTCTTCATATGCTATCATCTGTGCCTTTATTAGACTATTCCTAGTTTTCTAATTTATTGCTCATTAAGTTTGTAATTATATGATTGCATATTTTGTAATTTATTTCTTATTGGTCCCTTATATTTCCAAATACACATTTCTTTTTCCTGTGATATAAATAAATTGTGTGAGAAGTTGAATTTTACAGGGCCTTAATTTTATTTTTGAGATATTCAAGTTCAGATCAATGGTTAGCCAAGAGCTAGTTATTTTCTACTAGTGAGCCAAGAAACTTCTATGGACAATTGTCTAAGAATAATAAAGTTTCTCATTCTTGCTCTGTAAGCATTAACCAGTATGTTTGTAATTCTTAAATTTCTTCTTTCTAGGTTTTAGCTAGTTCAGTTAAAGGAGTTTGCACACTGTTAAACATTCAAGTGGCCCCACTGAAAAGTCTCCATGCAACTCTCTCCTCTATTTCTTGGTACTTTTTCTTGTGGAAACTGCTAGCCTACATCTTTGCATATTCTGATTTGCTATCTCAATTAAGGATTGGATTAAATTTACCTGGGTTCCTTTACCTGTACCATAATCCATCTTTATTAATGGCAGTTGCAGAGCTCATCTCATTTGCTTCTATCTCTTAGGGATCATTATCTGTTACTTGCCTTCCAGAATTTTGGAAATTGTTATCATTTCTGTGCATCTTTAGTTTTTTCAAGAAGATACTAGGTATAGTCTTTTAAACTCTTGGCCAGAAGCAATCTCAAATTTGTATTCTTATTGCCCTTTTAAGTAGTTATTAATGAGAAAAAAAATCTAAGAGTCAGAGACTGACGATTTGAACTTTATGATTTGATATATGAATACCAATGGGACAAAAGCTTTTCAACATATTGAACCTATGTGTCTCTTTTAGGAACAAACATTGAGGAAGAAGTGAGATGTGAAAGAAAAGTTTCTAGAGAGTTTATCTTAAAAATACTATAGCCAACAACCCTATGCTGCCAAGAAATCTCCATCTTTAAGATGTGTTTACTAGAACTGAAGCTATATCAGGCTAGAGCAATAGCATAGCAGTGGTCATTTGTCTTGCACATGACCGACTAGAGACTGACCAAGTATCTACCCAAGATCTATCATGGTTTGATCCCCAGTATCCCATATGATCTCCATAGCCTGCCAGCAGCATTTTCTGAGTAGAGAGCCGGGAGTAACCCCTAAACACTGCTGGATATGGCTCCCAAAATAAAAACAAATTAAAAAGAACTGAAGTGTTATGAATATCATTTCTCCTACAACAAAAAGTCACTGCAGACAAGCTACTGAGACAGGGACTGGCTGCACCCAGAAGACTCCACATGCAAGGATTTTCTGGGCTTTTGACTGGAATGTCGGGGGCTCTGGGCAGGCCAGCTAGCCATAGGACCTCTGGGCTGACCACTTAGTCCAGGGGACTAAGGCCCATCCACACAGGCAGGTCTTCAGGCCAAGGCCTGGTCAATCGGGCCCTGGGGGGTGGGGAGGGAGAAATTCCTCCCATCTGTATCCACAAGCTACTGAAACAGGGACTGGCTGCACCCAGAAGACTCCACATGCCAGGATTTTCTGGCTTTTGACTGGTATGTCGGGGGCCCTGGGCAGGCCAGCTAGCCATGGGACCCCTGGGCTGACCACTTAGTCCAGGGGACTGAGGCCTCCCCATACCAGGCGGGTCTTCAGGGCCACGCCTGGTTAATCGGGCCCTGGGGTGTGGGGAGGGAGAAATTCCTCCCATCTATATCCACAAGCTACTGAGACAGGGACTGGCTGCACCCAGAAGACTCCACATGCCAGGATTTTCTGGGCTTTTGGCTGGTATGTCAGGAGCTCAAGGCAGGCCAGCTAGCCATGGGACCCCTGGACTGACCACATAGTCCAGGGAACTGAGGCCCCCCCACACCAGGCGGGTCTTCAGGACCAGGCCTGGTTAATCGGGCCCTGGGGGATGGGGAGTGAGAAATTCCTCCCATCTGTATCCACAAACTTTTGAGACAGGGACTGGCTGCACCCAGAAGACTACACATGCCAGGATTTTCTGGGCTTTTGACTGGTATGTCAGGGGCTCTGGGCAGGTCAGCTAGCCATAGGACCCCTGGGCTGACCACTTAGTCCAGGGTACTGAGGCCCCCCCCCCACCAGGCGGGTCTTCAGGGCCACGCCTGGTTAATTGGTCCCTGGGGGTGTGGAGGGAGAAATTCCTCCCATCTGATGTCGAAGGCCTCCAGATGGGTCCAATTTTGGGGTGTTGTTAGCTGCTCATTTTTTCTAAGGGTGTCTCTGGCAATATCTCTTTAGTCTACATATCCAATACCGCGCGGGGGCCATTGCCCCCACACGCACAGTATATGTTAACGATTTATCCCAACCTTAAGTTTTATT
>PVKC010008293.1:0-28301 GCA_004027635.1 Crocidura indochinensis | reverse complement strand
AAAAAAAAAAAAAAAAAAAAAAAAAAAAAGTATCAACATAATACATTATCAACAACAAGAAAAATAAAAACCACATGTTCAGATCAATAGATATGGAGAAAGCATTTGATATGGTCCAACACTCATTCTTTTTTTGTTGTTGTTGTTCGTTTTTGGGCCACATTCAGTGGTGCTCAGGGGTTACTCCTGACTGTCTGGTCAGAAATAGCTCCTGGCAGGCAAGGGGGACCATATAGGACACCGGGATTCGAACCAACCACCTTTGGTCCTGGACCGGCTGCTTGCAAGGCACATGCCACTGTTGTATCACTCCAGGCCCCCAACACTCATTCTTGATCAAAACTTTCATCAAGCTGTAAATAATAGGAACCTTTCTCAATACAGTTAAGGCCCTTTACCATTAACCATTTACAACCCAATGGCAACTATTATCTTCAATGGAGAAAAACTGAAATTCTTACCTCTAAATTCTGATTATAGAGGATGTCCTCTATAATCGCTCCTACTCAACAAAGTACTGGAAGTACTTACTATAGGAATTAGGCAAGAAAAAGTTTTCAAGGGAATACAGATAGGAAAGGAAGAAGTCAAGCTGTCACTGTTTGCAGATGACATGATACTCTACTAAGAAAAGCCTAAAGACTCTACTAAAAAGCTTTTAGAAACAATAGATTCCTATAGCAATGTGGTACGCTACAAAATTAACACACAGAAATTAATGCCCTTTTTATACACCAATAATGATAGGGAAGAAATGTATGTTAAAAAAAAACAACCCCAAGACCAAACAAGTATAAGACCACTGAGCTGTAAGCTAGGCACAGAGGAGACCATCTATTCCAGCAGCCCCAACAGAGAGGGAGGTGGATATGGGTGGTAAGATGGGAATGGAGGTGGAAGGAGGACAATTTTATATGGGAATCCCCCTGATTTTATGTTAATATGTACCTAAAATATTATTGTCAACAATATACAAAAAATAAAGAAATATTATTTAAAAAAAAACAACCGATGGGGTTGGTGAGGTGGCACTAGAATTAAGGTGTCTGCCTTGCAAGCACTAGCCAAGGAAGAACAGCAGTTCTATCCACCAGCCTCCCATATGTTCCCCCCCAAGCCAGGGGCAATTTCTGAGCGCTTAGCCAGGAGTAACCCCTGAGCATCGAATGGGTGTGGCCCAAAAAGCAAAAAAAAAAAAACATTTACATTAGTGTACACAAACTCAAATATCATGGATTTAACTTGACCAATAATGTGAAGGACATATACAAAGAAAACTATAAAACCCTGCTCCAAGAAATAAGAGAGAACACGTGGACATTGAAACGCATAATCTGCTCTTGGATGGGCAGAATTAACATCATTAAAATGACAATACTCCCCAAAGCATTGTACAAATTTAATGCAATCCCTCTAAAGATACCCATGACATTCTTCAAAGAAATACATCAAACACTTCTTAAATTCATTTGGAACAATAAACACTCTCAAATAGTTAAAGCAATCATTGAGGAAAGGAATGTAGGAGGCATTACTTTTCCCAACTTTAAACTGTATTATAAAGTGAAAGTTATCAAAACAGCATGGTATTGGAATAAAGATATACCTTCTGATCAGTGGAATATGCTTGAGTACTCAGAAAATGTTCCCCAGACATACAAGCACCTAATTTTTGATAAAGGAGCAAGAAGTCCTAAATGGAGCAAGGAAAGCCTCTTCAATAAGTGTGTTGGCACAACTGGTTAGCCACTTGTAAAAAAGCAACTCAGACCCCCAAGCTAACATAAAGTACAAATGTAAAATCCAAATGGATCAAACACCTTGATATCATACATGAAACCATAAGACATATATAACAACATGTAGGTAAAACATTCCATGACATTGAGACTAAAGACATCTTCAAGGAGAAAACTGCACTCTCCAAACAAGTGGAAGCAGAGATATATAAATGGGAATATATTAAGCTGAGAAGCTTCTGCACCTCAAAGGAAATAGTGCCCAGATACAAGAGACACCTACTAAGTAGGAGAAACTATTCACCCAATATCTATCAAATAAGGCTCTAATATCCTAAATATACAAGGACCGATGGATCTTTACAAGAAAAAAATCATCTAATCCTATCAAAAAATGGGATAAGAAATGAACAAACACTTTGTCAAAGAAACACAAATGGTCAAAAGACACATAAAAATGCTTCACATCAATAATCATCGGGGAGATAAAATCAAAACAACTATGAGATACCATCTCATGCCATAGAGATTGGCACATCACAAGGAATGAGAACAAGCAGTGCTGGCGGGGTAGTGGAGAAAAAGATAGTCTGGTGGTAGTAATCCAACGTTTGTGGAAAATGTTATGGTGATTCCTCCAAAAAATGAAAATTGAGCTCCCATATGATCTAGCTATACCATTACTAGGGATATACGCTAGGGCAGTGCTTCTCAATTATTTTCTGTCATTTCCCCCCCATGAAAGAAGAAAACATTTTTCTTGCCCTTTGCGCTACTGTAAGTAGTATCTCTGGTTAAAAAAAAAACCTTTAACTTGCAAAACAAAAAATATATAAAATAATTTGAGCTGATTTTTTTTAAATTAGAGGTGATGTTTGGATTAATGGCTGCAATGAGTATGTTTTGCAATGCATAGCTTTTAAGGGGGGTTTGAAGCAGGACATGGCAACTTTCAACTCCAGAGACATACATAAACATAAACACGGGACTTACCTTGTTATCACAGTGTTCGTTGAGTTCAAATGTGCCTCCCTTTATGGAGCCTTGTGTCCCCCCTGGGGGGCATACCTCACTATTTGACTATTATTTCCCTAGGGACACAAAAAAACAAAACAAATTCCCTTCCTTGCATCTATATTCATTGCAGCACTATTTACAATAGCCAGACTCTGGAAATAATCAAGATGCCCTTTAACAGATGAATGGCTAAAGTAACTATGGTACACATATACAATAAAATATTATAAATTCCTCAGGAGAGGTGAAGTCATGAAATTTTATTATACATGGATGTACATGGAATCTCTTATGAGTGAAATAAACCAGAGGGAGATAGAGACAGAATACTCTCACTCATCTATAGGTTTTAGAAAAATAAAAGACATTTTTGCAATAATTCTCAGAGATCAAAATATTATTGCAAAATATTGCAAAAATTATTTTGCAACAATTCTCTGAGACAAAATAAGTGGGGGCTGGAAGATCCAGCTCAGGAAATGAAGCTCACTGCAAAGAGTGATTAGTGAAGTTAGAGAAATAACTATATTGAGAACTATCATAACAAAGTGAATGAATGAGGGAAGTAGAAAGCCTGTCTAGTGTATAGGAGTGGGTTGTGTGGGAAGGAGGGAGATCCGGGTCATTGGTGATAGGAATGTTGAACTGCTGAAGGGGGTGTTCTTTACATGACTGAAACCTAACTGAAATAATAATTGTAATCAAGGTATTTAAATAAAGATATTACTAAAAAAGAAAACTTTGACTTAGGTTGAAAACAAAATAAAATGTGTCTCAGAAATCATTTTACAAGTATATATATATTATATATATATTATATATATGTATATATGTGTGTGTGTATGTGTGTCACTATGGAGTCAGTCATTCACAGTTAATAGTTTTAAAAAACAATTAAACAGGGAGGGGTTAAAATAAAAAAAAACAAACAATTAAACAGCAACCAACATACACAGGCTTTCATGCAGATAAGAGGGATATTGTTTTGGGCCACACCCAGTGTTGCTCAGGGATAGTCCTGGATTTCCACAGATTTTACTTTACTCCTTACAGGTTCAGTGGACCATATGGGATGTCATGGGTAGGATACTGGTTGGACATATTCAAGACAAACACCCTAACCCCTATGCTATCCTTCTGTCCCCAGGATTTTTAAGAACTTAATACAACCACTTTCATATTGCCAACTTTTCAATGATGTTCTTTCTTTTTCTGTCTCCATACCATTTATTAGCCCTTAAGAAGCAATAAAACAGAATATAGTCTTTACAAAAGAATTAAAAGAGGATGTTTTCCATTTAAATTAGACATATATGCATCAGAATATTGCCTCCCTCTGATATACTTTATGCAATTTTTTCACTTTACACTAAAGACTTAAGACACTACACACTTCATGAATTGTGCTTGCATAAAAATGAAATGTTT
Source organism: Crocidura indochinensis (assembly GCA_004027635.1). Classification (NCBI taxonomy): domain Eukaryota; kingdom Metazoa; phylum Chordata; class Mammalia; order Eulipotyphla; family Soricidae; genus Crocidura; species Crocidura indochinensis. Next base: position 24,117 of record PVKC010008293.1, on the reverse strand, counting down.
GTAGTATAGATTCAAATCTTCATATTTCAAATCTAGGATATGCTTAGTTATAGAATAAAACTTGGCCATAGAGATTATATTGGATGTAAGCACCTATCTTACATTCTGATGATTGGTTCCCTAGCTTTGCTAGATGCCTCACTTTAGTAGGGAGTCAGGAATAGCCCTGGTGCACCACTACGGGTGGCCTAACTATCCTCATCATTAAAATAATTTAGTGGTCTGGGGAGATGTAACAGAAGGTAGAACACTTAGCTTGTAAGCAGAAGACTCAAATTATATCCCTTTACCACATATAGACAGTCCTCTAAGTCCTCAAGGAATGATCCTTGAGAATAGAGCCATGAGTAGGCACTGTGCTCTATGCGATGAGATGCTAAACCTTACACACACCCCTAAAAAACACAGACATTGAATATTCAAAGACATAATATTCAGTCCATTAGTGACTATGTGAAAGTTAACTAAGGATTAAAATAACTAATAGTGTAGTACATCTTTCACATGCAGCTAAAATTGATGCAGACTTGTTATTAAGTCTACTTCAAATAAGATATTAATTTATGGAAAAGGTATTCAGTTTTTGTTCAATAATACAAATCTTTAGAAAAACATTGACTGTATGTAGAATATTTCTGAGATAATTAGAGAAATTATATATTTATAGTATACTGACATCTCATAAATATCACATTGTGCTTTTTGTCTTCCAATGTGCTACCCCACTAAATATAGAAAAGTGGTAATTAGCTTTAGAAAAATCCATTAAACATGAAGGAAAATTAATATAAATTCTGAAGACCATGTATTAAATGCAATTTGCAAGATAAAATGTTTCTAATTCTATTTTGCAATCATGAACATCACAGATGTCTGACTAACAGAACCAAATTTACCATTGCCTATAGACTAAATTTTTGATAGAACTATCAGTGTGGTTTAACAACTTTGTGCAAGGGACCCACTGACGTTAGAATTCTCTTCCACAGAGACTTGAATGTTCTGGAATAGTCTGATTAATGCTAGAGTTTTAAGTAAATGCTTTTGAGAAAAAAATTTCTATTTTAAAACTCAAAACAGATTCAATGATTAATGTGTAAATATGTTTATATATACATATATATTTAATAATTGTGCTCAGGATCAACTTTTAATTTACTGATTGAAAGTGGACTAAAATAATTATACTGGACAACATTTTCAAAATATATACAGAGACTACTTCATGTTCATAAACTCCTATACAAAATACTGTTGTTATTTTAAAGGGATCGTTGCTTGACTTGTTGGATATTTGTTCATCAAAAATTGGCTTACAAAACTCTCTGGAGACTATCTGATATTAGAAGTGCTAATTCAGGGGCCGGAGAGATAGCATGAAGTTAAGGCGTTTGCCTTTCATGCAGAAGGTCATCGGTTCAAATCCCAGCATCCCATATGGTCCCCTGTGCTTGCCAGGAGCATTTTCTGAGCATGGAGCCAGGAATAACCCCTGAGCACTGCCGGATGTGGTCCCCAAACCAAAAAAAAAAAAAAAAAAGTGCTAATTCAGCTTCATAAAACAGAGATTTATAAAATAATAATGCCCTCTCCCCCTGAAGAACAGCAGAATGTATATTCTTCTCAGATTTACCTGGAACATTCCCTAGTATATATCAACTGCTTTTTCTTAAAACAGACATCAATAGTGGAGAAAACATTACAGCAAAGTAATGTCTTTATAAAGCCTGGAACAAAATTAAATGGAGTAGGTAATTTCAATAATAAAAAATAATAGTGAAAAATGATCAATGATCTCAGGCATCAGTCAGGAGTGATCCTCTGATGTGGTCAATAACGTGCATTCGCAGATATTTTAACTGAAAATTAATTATTATATTTTCTTTTCTGATGTTTTGTTTTTGGACACACCAAACAATGCTCAACACTGCTCCTGACTCAGCACTCAGGAATCAATGTTGGAAGTGTTCTTAGAATCATATGTGATATTAAGCATCAAAATCAGGTGAGTCACATGTAAGGTAAAGCACAGTACTAATGCTCCATGCCACCTAACTAAATATGCATTCTAAATGTGACTAAATGAAAAACAAATAATGTAAAGATTAAAAAGCATATTTAATAAAAGTTTGAAAGACCTGGCATATCAGAACTGGTGGAAACCACTTAGCAATATTGAGAAAGAAATAATAATAATTTAAAATATATAGCTTAATATTTTCCCTTAGAATAACAAAATATAAGTCAAGAAAAGACATAATAATTTTAATGAAAATAAACTAAGTATGTAGAGAAAACCTGAAGGGTACTAAAATGTTTTTTAATATAAGATCAAAGTGAACTAAATATACTTATTAGATTTAATGTACAGAATAAGCAATCATCTAGAAAGTATGCTAATTCTAAATTTAAGTTAGACAAATCAAATAAAGTTTTGATATCAAGGATATACAAAGTACTCATAAAGTTTAATTCTACAAAACCTAAAAACCCCATAAAAAATGGTGAGGTAAAATGAACTGACACTTCTCTGAGGAAGACCAACTGATATTCAACAGACACATTAAAAAATGCTCATCACATGAGAACATGGTCATCATCATTGATCATTAGGGAAATCTGAATCAAGACAACAATGAAATATCATCTTATACAATGAGGATGATACTATAAAAATAATGCAAATAGTCTTTGTTGGTGTGAGGTGGTGAAAAAGAAATTCTCATACACTGCTGATGGGAATGGTACCTGGCCCAGCCTCTATGGAAAATAGTATGGAGGGTTCTGGGTAAACTCAAAATTAAGCTGTATATGACCCAGAAATCCTTCTCAATTATAACAAAAGTTTTAGCAATATTATCTTATGTTTGTTTACAAATATATTCAAGTCAAATATAACAAAAATGAAAAACACAAACTACAGAAATTTATTCATGTATAACAGAAATTCTAAGTAGACTGATATGAATTTAATACTCAAATATTTTCCCATTATATGAATATAAACCAATATGTAATCCCTGTGAAATCTATAAATATATTGAAATAAAATCTAGTTCTAAATCTTTAAAAAAATAGAAGAGGTAACATTGATCAGTATGTTATTAGTTCATATTAAAAAACATAGAAATATGCAGAAGTACAAACCTTCTTAAAAATAAAAGCCACGAAATATTGAAATAAAGGCAAGAAAATGACGTTCAACATAATTTTCCAAAGAATATCCACACACATGTGAAATTTGTTTAATATCTAGGCAATAATCAATATCATGTATTGTATTAATATAAAAGGAAAATTGCAGGATCCTTTGAGTAGACATAGGAAAATTTTTATGAAATAGAATAAGTCATCATAGATATAAGCTGTTTGCAAAATAATTTTAGTGGTCATACTATGGTCACAGAGTGTAATCACACTGATTAGTAAAGAACATATAAACAATTTATACATAAACTGTTCTACTCAGAGTAATCTCAAAATTCTAAAATAATTTTTATTACTTCTTTTTTCTATACTACATAAACACCTGAACCTACTTCCTTATTTGATTTTATTTAGATTTTTGTTTCCTGAATTTTTATATAAATAACATTTACTGGAGACCAAAACAATGGCACAAGTGGTAAGGCCATTGTTTTGGCCTTGCCCACTCTAGGACAGACTACGGTTCAATCCCCCAGCATCCCATATGGTTCTCCGTGCCTGGAGCAATTTCTGAGCGCATAGCCAGGAGTAACCCCTGAGCGTCACCAGGTTTGGAAACAAACAAACAAAATATATATTGTTTGATGCTACAATCACATTCTATGGAGGAAAATAAGGTGTAACTTCATATTTTATTAAATTTCATAGAAAGAAAAGCCATTGTAGAAATATCAGTAAGAATTCTGTAAATAACATTAACCTGGCTCTTAGCCATACTTACAATTTGGATGATGCTTTGGCCACATTAGAAAGGGGGTTGTGAGTTTACAAAAGTATATTATGTGACATATTTTTGATAACCTAATTATGTCTGCCAAACTGAAAAAAATGTACACAATATATTTATGAGCTGGAAGAAATCTTGAAGAGAAGTAACATCAAGTGACTAATTAGTATTCAAAGATATAGACAAATTGCCCGGTATAAAAAACAATCATGTCAAGGCAAAGAAATAGTGTACCAGTAGGACAGTCCCTTGGCAAGCATCTACCAGTGTTTGATCTCTCTTATTATATATGGTCCTAAAACCCCATCAGGAGTGATCCCTGAGGACAGATTCAGATGTATGTCCTGAGCATCAATAGATGTGATCCCCCCAAAAATCGGCACAAAACACCAAAAAGATGTCAATCTTTAAAATTTACTCATAGATAAAGATTTTTTAGGTTTCCTTTGTATTTTCTAAGCCTAGTAACTGCAAACTTTTAAAAAAATATATGAGTAGAACATTATAATAAACAGTTCACCCTTACAATATTAATTTCTAAAATAATATCTATAAAGAATATTTAGCAAAATATATTACTTAATTTTTGTTTGTTTGTTTTTGAGCCACACTTGATGATGATCAGGTGTTACTCCTGACTATGCACTCAGAAAATATGGGGAACCATATGGGACTGGGGTGGATTGAGCCGCAGTCAAATGTAGAATAGCATGTACAAGACAGACACCCTACTGCTTGCGCCACTGCTCTGGCCCGTATTACTTTTTTATATGAAATCCATCATTTTACTTATTGTCAATGTCAACATGTTTTCATTTTCAGAATTCTAGCATATAATCTTAAATTTGTGTAACAAGACAGTTCTCATCATTTTGTTAAAAAATGTTATAGGTTTCTTATTTTAACAGAAAATATTAAGGTCTAATTAAGACATACTATTAAAGAGTTATTTAAAATCCTTAACAGTGATAAAATGATCATAAGTTTGTTCCAATTAAAATATAATTATTGAAATGGTTAAAATTCTTAATAATAATAAAAATTAAAAGATTCATTCTCTTGTATATAATCAACTTGACAACGTTATTTTACACATCTGTTACCTATGTGTCAACGAATCAAATAATCAAGTACATATTCATCATATTCCTCACAGAGACATGAAGTTGAAGCCATAATTTTACTTAATTAATGTGAGTAATTTCACTATAAATCACTTAAATAAAATTATCCCTTTAGACACTATTTTTATTTTAAGTGCTCATATATAAACATAATTAAGAGCAACTATATTACTGAAAATTAGAACATTTTAACTTCCTATGAACCCTAGAGAATACAATTCTTTAGAATAATTTTAAAATAATTTTTATAGTGAATAAATATTAGTAATTGAATATTTAGCCTTGCATTACTGAACTTGTTTGAAGACCCAGTTCTTTGAAATACTAATTAAAACATCTATATGGCTAGACTTGAATTATTTATCCAGATTTTATCATCACTTATACTCTTATTTTGATTATTTTTTATAATTTACTTCTCGTTGTGTAAAATGTAAATCTACTGATTTCTTTCTTGTTTGCTTTTTTGTTTGTTTGTTTTTTTTTTTGTTTTGGGGGCCACATCAGGTGCCGCTCAAGAGTTACCCTGGCTATGCACTCAGAAATCGAGCCTGACTTGGTGGACCATATGTGATGCTTGGGAATGGAACCTGGTCCTTTTTGGGTCAGCCAAGCACAAGGCAAATGCCCCACCGTTGTGCCACTGCTCAGGCCCCTACTGATTTCTTTTTGGCCAAGTCCAACTCGGTTTTGATTTTGAGTGAAATATTTTATTTTTTAAAATTCCTTAGGCTTTTAAACTGTACAGGTTGTCAATATTTTATTCTGCTTCTTAACTTTATAATCAGACTATTCCCCAAGTTTGTACTCACAACTTTGAGTCCCAATTAGCATCTCTGGAGAAAAAAAGCTAATATAGCCTTGTTTAAGGCTTAGAGTTTGGAGCTTGTGACACATCTCTAGGTGAAGCAATTTTGTAGCATTTTCAGCTTATTGGACCAATGCTAAAGTTTACAAACATCTTTTTATTAAAATGAAGTCTAAGGCCCTGACTGAACAACAATATCAAACTATAGAGTGTACGAAAGAGATCTCCAGTCATTTGTTTACTCATAAGATTCCCTTCATGATTTTCTGTACCTGAAAAATATGCCTGGGGCCCGGGAGATAGCATGGAGGTAAGGTGTTTGCCTTTCATGCAAAAGGTCATCGGTTCGAATCCCGGTACCCCATATGGTCCCCCGTGCCTGCCAGGAGCAATTTCTGAGCATGGAGCCAGGAGTAACCCCTGAGCACTGCCCGGTGTGACCCAAAAACCAAAAAAAAAAAAAAAGGAAAATATGCCTATTGGATGTTCCACAATTGCGTCTGTCACTACACCCTCATAAATATGCAAGTTTTCTGAAATGATATCTAAACATGTACACGCTCTTACATGACTTACATGTGCCAAGCTTAAATACCAAACCCCACTTTAAAAAAAAAGGCTACTACCCTATGTTTATTTACTTACTTCCCAAACTTCTTCAAGTTCCTTTGCCAATAAACTCATCGGTTTTGTTTAGCAGTCCCTTATTATAATTTTTGTTGGGGAATATCGCACTTTTAAAATATCATTAGGTTGAACTAAGTGCTATCGAGAAGCATAAAATTTTCTTAAATATCTTTTTTCTGATAGGTATTTTGAGACAGCTCTGTATTTGTTTTTTGAATTTCAGACATTTTAATTTTTGTCCTACAAATATTAAATTTCTGAGTTACAGTTTTATTCTTCAGTCAAAGCTAAAATTTGTTTATCAACAAAGTGGACAAATCTTTGCTTCTTCTAAAAATGAATGACTTTATTCTGATATTATAAAACAAGTTATTTCTACGTATGCAGAAATTCATATCTAATATCGCACAATGATTTTCGTTTTAGATTCATATGACCTTTATATTATTATTATTATCAGATATTATTCTTTCTGGCTTCTCATATATATTTCTTGTGACATACTTTATCTATCTGTCAGATGTATTAAATATAGTATAAGCCATAATGGCAGTTTGTCAATCTAAACTCAAGCATCAGCTAGGCATCTTGGAACCAGGGACCTCCATAAGTGTAAATGAAAACTAGTTTGCAAGAATCTTATAATAAGAAAAACACATCAGTTAGTTGCTTTACTAAAAGCTAAACAACTACTATTGATTGAAGATAGATTGAAAAAAAATCATTTCTCCCTTTTCCCATAAATTTAAAAAGACACAAGAGTAAATCCAAGTGAGAACATTTCAACCTAAATTTGATTTACAAGAGTGACCTCGGGGACAGCTAGATACTGGGAGGTGAGAAAGAGTAATTAAAATATCAAAATAAGTAAATTGTTTTTAAAACAAAAACAAACACATTTTCACAAATGTCTGATTTTTCTAATTAAAGTAATTATTTGGATATATGTCAAAAGTCCTGTTAACAACTAAAAAGGGTTTTGTATTTTATATTTGATATTTTAATTGAGTTGAATTTTTAATTCTATAATTTTTGAGGGGTCACACTCGGCAGTGCTCAGGGTTACTCCTGGCTCCATGCTCAGAAATTGCTCCTGGCAGGCACGGGGGACCATATGGGGCACCGGGATTCGAACCGATGACCTCTTGCATGAAAGGCAAACGCCTTACCTCCATGCTATCTCCCAGACCCCAATTCTATAATTTTAATGCAATTTCCCAAAAAGTAGCATAAAAACAAAAAACATTATATTGTACAAATTAGGTCCACTATATTGACCAATATGAAAAATAAGTACATTAAAATTATCTAATTTTAATAGGAAATTTGCATTCTAATTCACAACTAAACATACCACAATGCCAAGATACTCAGTTACTAGTTTTAATCCTCTGGTAGCCCTCATATATTTTGCTTAAGTCAGTTATATTGTGCATTTGAATTACATTCCCCTTGGTTTTTTCACCTGTCAAACTCTATACTATTATAGCAACATCAAAAGCTTAACTGTCTTTCCTGACCTAATTTTTCCTCAAGTGGCCAGATCAAAGGGAGTAAAAAATAAAGTATGAAACCATCAGATGCAATACAAGTAAGTAAATATGAAAAGAGATTAATGAGAGGACAAAGATCAAACAAGTTTAACCCAAATAACAGGCACACTCTTCCTAATGACTGCAAATGTTCACAAGATTTTTTCTTTTATCCTGTAAAATAAAACATCCTAAAACACAATGAATTATATTGAAATATGAATGAGTAATACCTTGAGGCCAGGGTTCATTACCCTTATGCTTTTATCTTCATGCTCCTAAGCTCACAGTTAGAAGCTTGTTTCACACAATTCTTTCTACATCAAAGCTTTATATCACATCAGAAATGCTATTTTTATTTGGTAATTTATTTAAAGATATTCAGTAATACTAAGACACAAACTGCCAGTTTTTTATATATTCCCTAAATAAGAAGTATGTTAGTCCACAATTATTTAATCAAACATAAAATAGAATTATTATTTAGCCTAATGCAACTGCATGGTACTGAAAATATGATATTGGAATCTCAATGCAAAAATGATAAATGAGCTTATCAAGATGACAACCTGAAGGTGGGAGGAAATCTGGGAATACTGGTAGAGGGAGATTGTGATGGGATTGGTGTTGGATCATAATAGCTATAAACTCAACTATAAATAATTTTGTATATCATGGAGCTTTAATAAATTTTAAATTAAAAATGATCTTAAATATCATAGTCTCTGGAATACTCAAAGTTATTATAGTTAATGTTTTATGACATGGAGACATTAAACTGGTAGTGCTTTCTTAATTTTTAACATTCATCTATCAGTTTGCTACTCCCCTCCCCCAATTTCCTGTTTAGCTCACCTCTAGAGACACACCTGTTCACATATGAGAGAGGTCTTTGGCTTCCTGTTTTGCTGACCTTGAGAGGCTAAGGAAGGGGTTGCCTGAGGGGCAAAAGGTAGATGATTGGGAGAGATTCTGGAGGAGAGGCAGGGAGAAGATTCAGCAAGAGAGGTGGGGAGAATGTTCTCCCTTGGCAGCACATATACTAAAATTGGAATGATACAGGGAAAATTAGCATGGCCCCTGTGCAAGAATTAGAGGTGGGGAGAAGATTCAGCAAGAGAGGTGGCTTGGAGATACAGATTTGAATGCAGGGCTGCTTATGGAAGTTTAAAAAGGTTAAAAGCTTAGGAGCCACACTTGGTGGCTAGGGCCTTAATAAAGTTGATGAATGACCTTTGAAACTTGACTGCCTGTGGATCATTTCTTCAAGGCTATCCTGAACCCCAAGACCCTCTGATTGTAAGGAAGGGGTTGCAAGCATGTTGCCCAGGCTGGTAGAGAAAGGCCTCTCTCTCTTTCCATCTCACTGTCTTCCACAACTATCCAGGACTTCATAATTAATATGCTTATCAACAAAGTTGTGTGTAGTTCATTCTAAATCATCCAGAAAACATTATCTATTAACAAGTAAAAATACATAAATGCAGTGGCATATGGGCGAGAGAAATTTTTTCAGAATTTAATTACTTTGAACAGAGTAGAGATTGAATGAGTTTGAGTTTCAGTAGTTATACAAAGAACAGTTTTAAAGTAAGTGTTATAAAATATAAATTTCTTGAATTTATTCAACTTAATCTATACCACAGCAGTCAGTATCCTGAAAGAGCTGAAATGTTGCAAAAAGACCAAAGTTAGAGCAAGAGTATCATTGTTTATGTTCAGATTTTGAATATTTGCAATTTTTTGTTCAAAACTACTTTTGAACAAACGATTCTTTTTACTTAGTTTTATTTAGAGGCCATATCCAAGAGTGCACAGATTACTTCTGATTCTGTGCTCAGGGATTAATCCGCGTGAACCATATATAATACTAGGGATATATCAAAATCAGCTGTTATAAGGCAAGCACTTTATTCAAGTTACTATTTCTCATGATTTGGACAAATTGTTTAATATCATAGTAAGACACAATGGTCATTAAAAATAAAATAGTGGGGGGCCGGGCGGTGGCGCTGGAAGTAAGGTGCCTGCCTTGCCTGTGCTAACCTAGGACGGCCCGCGGTTCGATCCCCTGGTTCCCCATATGGTCCCCTGTGCCTGCCAGGAGCGACTTCTGAGCAAATAGCCAGGAGTATCCCCCTGAGCGTCACTAGGTGTGGCCCGAAAAACAAAAAAAAATTAAATAGTAATTGAGTTCCAGTTTTATTATATGAGAATTTACTAAATTAAATAATAGATCGAATTGATTTGTATAAATAAACGTGATTGCTTAAGAAGTAAACTATGACAGTAAAAATGACACAATAAGTTTAGTCATAGAATCATGGGTAAACTATATGATTATGTAATATATATGACATTGATTCCAACAAGATAAAAATATTTTTGTTATTTCAGATAAATTTGATTTTGACCTCTGACCTATCTACATTAAATTAGTGCTTAATTTTCATGTTGCTTCTTCTTGTTTAGTGTTTATCTTATTTGATTTTAAAACTTCTAATGAGCATTAAGTTAGACCTAAATTACTCTACATTTGCTTACACTTTATTGGAATAAACATTGTGATAAATAGCGATTTTAAAAATAGTCAACAAAATTGCAAAACATAAATTTAATTCAATTATATTGGTTTCCTTTATATTTTTCATTACATAGTCCAGTTTTTATCCAAGCAAAAATAATTTAAAACATTTCAGAGAAAAAGTATAAGAATTTGAATACCTCAAGGTGTTTGTACTTGACAATATGTAAGGAATAATTTTTGATAAGAAACATTGATTCCACTGAAGAATCAAACTTTTGTAAAGCTCTTTTGCATAATTCAATACAAAAAGTTCTCTCATATCTGTTTTCTTTCTCACTGTATTAAATATATCAAATAAAAATTTTATACAATTTTCTTTTTTTTTTTTTTTTTGGTTTTTGGGTCACACCCGGCAGTGCTCAGGGGTTACCCCTGGCTCCATGCTCAGAAATTGCTCCTGGCAGGCACGGGGGACCATATAGGGCACTGGAATTCGAACCAATGACCTTTTGCATGAAAGGCAAACGCCTTACCTCCATGCTATCTCCCAGGCCCCTATTTTCATTGTTAATGATTAAAATTAAATATGGACACTTTGATTATATTCTTTCTAGTATGATCATTAAAAGTTAGATGACTATATAGTGATGGTGAAACAAAAGTTGTCTGTTCACAAATATAGTGAGGATACATGTCCTATTTCTCTTTGATATATAAATTCAGATCATTAGTAATACAAAGAATGCATACAAACTATAAAATATATAATATAAATATATATATAAATATATGTATAGCATTTTATCAAAACAATATCAATACTTTCATTTCGGACATTTGTAAGTAATGTGAGATTTTCTCTGGCATTATGAATACATTGATGCTGCTTAGATGATATGAAAATTGGTACTGATTTGGAATTTCCTAAACTCAAATTTTATAATAGCTATTTACCTTAGTATATTATAACGTGTATGTTTGATCTATTTTTAATGAATGCAAATTGAAATCCCTATTATTTGCACAAAAATAAAATAATGAAAAGGAACACATTTGTAGAAAGATATTTTTGAATAACTAATTGTGGTGAAAAAAACTAAAACAAGTGGTTATTGTTTGGAAATTTATTTACTTTTCTGACTTCATGAACAAAACCTTGGAGCACACACAATAGAACGCGAAAAAAGTTCCTCTGCAAAGAAATGTGGTTGACAAATGAAAGATACTTCTTGCATGACCTTAAAATAATGTAATAGTTCTCCATTATTACACAAAGGAATTACTGCGGCTTTATTTTTAGTCCTGACTGAATAAGGGCTCACCTTTTGATGGTTGCCATTTTCTGCTTTTTGTGGGTTATAACTGACTTGACATTTGTGGTGCTCCAATGTGTCTTTTTAATGTGAAGGAATCATCTGCGCATTAATGAACTGGCTTGATGTATCTGCCAAACCTTTCAAAGAAGCAATTAAGTCCCTGTAAGAACTTGCTTTGAATGGCACGATTTATTGTAATCGAAGAAGAGAAAGTATAAACAAAAAGTAATTAATTTTTAAGGCTGGCAATCAAGTAATGAAACACAAGAAATACATCTATTGAACTTCATCTACAGAGACTATAACAACAAAATGCTAATTTTAAAATGTCTCATCAAGCTTCAAAAATTACTTTCTGGAAAATGTTCCAATAGTTTTGTTGTTGAAAATTTTAAATTAAAGTAATGGGCATAGTGTTTTCATCTATCAAGCTAGAAAACAAACTAGATGCAGAAACACCATGAATATTCACATTTATAAAAGCAGTAGTGGAGTGACTACGACATTGACATTGCTAATGGCAGGGTGATCTGCAGTCGTGTCCTTGGATTGATACATTTGCAACATGTCTAAGGAGTTGAAGTATGCTATACATTACAGTTCATCAAAAAACTCTTGCTAAATAACCATCAATAAAATGAAAAAAAAGCTAACCTCTGAAAATCCCTGTGGCATTTGCTTTAAAAAAGTCTACGATGAAAGTAAACATTTTCAGCATCTAACAAGAAAGAAATGCCAAGTTGAACTGTTAGTGAATCTATTCAATTATATCATTTAATGAGCCTTTCTTATACAAACCTATTTTTACTTAGGATATGCCAAGATCTTTTTTTCAGCTAATTTATAGCTATTATAAGATATTTCAATTCTATATTTTTCTAAATTACTAGCTGACCATTTTCATTACAGTAGTTTACTCAATGTCAAAGTTCTCGTATGTGATGAAACAAAGATAAAAAAAATAATCTTCCTTTAAATATACTCCCTTAACCTATTAACCATTCTGCCATTATATTGTGATTAAATATTTGTTAAAATCTAAGTAAAAAGTATCTTAGCTGTACAAAAATTTAACTACTTAAATTGGATTGGGGGGATCTCAAGCAATAGCACAGCTACGTAGGGTGTTTGACTTGCATGCAGCTGGCCCAGGACAGACCTAAATTCCATTACTAGCATCCCATATGGTCCCCCAAGCCAGGAGAGATCTCTGAGTGCAGAGCCAGGAGTAACTCCTGACCGTCACCAGGCGTGGCCCAAGAACAAAAACAAACAAAAAACAAATGGAAAACACCAACATTTAAATTAGATTTTTGTAGCATAGTTTATATTTTCCCGTGATTTGCCGTGATTACTGCTTTTCATATGAGAAATATGTATGCAATTGATTAGATAAAATATTATTTTTCTCAGCTCATTTTTCTTCAAAGATTTTAGTAGACTTTCACAATTGACCTTGATTTTGTCTTATAGAACTCTCAGTGTACAAAAAGTTGGAGTTGCTTTAAATAAAAATCTACTCTTCAATGAAATTAGTCATGCATTAAATAAATATTTACCAAGATGTATACTTTGGATATCAAGTTATTCTATAAAATAGACATATACAGTATATAATATATACATTAACTTTTATATATAAAATATATTATATTGAAGGGAATTAAAATATGCATAAACATTATTCTTGTCTCTTTAATTATACTTTAAATGATTGTAGTGCTTTTATGGACATGAGTTACATAGGGCCACATACAGCAGTGCTTGGGGCCTATTCTTGGCTCTTTTTTCAGGCTTCAGCCATGATTCATTGTAGATCAAAAGGGATTCATGTGGTGACTTGTATCACATCAGGAAAGAAAAGTACCTTGTTTCATGCATAATTCCTGTGCTTTGAGACTTACTTTTTTTTTTTATCAAACATTGTATTAGAATCATGTTTTCCTAAGATACTGTGTATTCTACATCATGCAAATACTACTGTGATAGAACATAATGACTAACACATAAGCAATTTGGGAGGGTTTTTGTTTTGCTTTATTTTGGTTTGTTTGGGGGGCCTGACTGATGGTACTTGAGGGTTTCTCCAGTTTCTGAACTCAAGAATGAATCCTCACAGGCATGTGGGACAATTTAGTGTGTTCGAGTTTGAACCCTGTTCTCTTGTGTGCAAGGCAAGCACATTTACCCCTCTATTGGCCAGTTTTTAATAGATATTTTTAAATGAATAGCAGGCATGTAATGAAATTTATAAAATAATTTCTTTTTAGTTTTATGAGATGAAGGGACTACAACTATATGTGCTCAGTGTTTTCTCCTGATCACAACGATCACTCCTTGTGGGATCAGGAGACAATATGTGTTGCCGCCTATTAAACCTGGTTGACACAGTGGGAGGCAATGACCAGACCTGTCATATTATCTCTCTGTCCCCCTAGAAAAATTGATTTGTAATGATTAAGTGCTATACATATATGCTATTCAAACTCACAGAGATATTATAATATACTCTGGAAAATGCACTTACTTTAAGAAAGTTCACTGATGCTCAACTTGAGGAAAATTTTGTGGAAATCTTTGTCTGGTGAGAAAAAGAATATGTGTTTTTATTATTGATTGTATACTATTTTCATAAAGTGGACTTTGGCTATCTTATTATCAACTACTAAATTTCACGTGATTTTATGATCAATCAAGTTAAATATATAGTGAGAAAAATTTAAGAATATTTAGCTTTAATAATAATTTTATGATTTAAAGTTGCCTAATAACTTGAGATAATTAGTTTTTCATATGACTAATGGCCTTCTGAAATATATCTATCCATTTCTGTTCCTTATTTTAGTGTGATATTTTTTATTTATTTGTTGACAGTGTTATTGCTGAGTTTTGTGAGTGTTTTATCTTAATCGCTATCCTTTCTGATTTAATGTGCCTAATATTTTCCTTCTATTTAGCAAGGGTGCCTTTTTTGTTTTAATATCCATCTCATGCAAAATTTATTTACTGAGATAATTTCCCCATATTGTAAGAAAATATAAAACCATGTAGTTTGCATCAGCAACATGGATGAAGCTAAAAGTTATCATATTGAGCAAAGTGAGTCAGAGAGAAGACAAAAGCAGTTAGCCTCTCTACTCTGAAATACAGAGAGAAAGAAAACAAGGAGGCAGACATTATCATGGAACAATGGCAATCACATGACCTGGGATTTCAGCATTTACTAATATACAATGTGGAAAGGGGAAAGTAGAATGAAGATCCCACTTAAGAGGGCAGATAATATTGGTAGAGGATAATGGGCTCTTAGAAGTTGGTAGGGATAATATATTTATACATCAGTGCCAACAATTTTATCACTACTCTGACCAATATTACTTGAATTATATTTTAAAAATAGTTTTAGGTAAAAATAAAGTTAAAATATCATGTGAATAGGGTGAGGGTATATTTCTAAAAGGCTCTAGGATATGCTCTGATGCTGAGGTCGTGGATTGAGTACTGACACTGAATGGACCTTTAAGCAGATAGCTAGAAAGAGCTCTAGAGCTGATGTCAAGTTAACGCTGTTATGATTCTTAAATATACATATTTGTATTCATCTGTATATTATTGTCATTACCCATACTCCATGCTCCATTATTGTCATTAACCGTACCCTAAATGATATCCAGAAATTGGAAGAAAATTTTGGTTAATTTTTTATAGTTTCTGATAATGAGGTTAATATTATATATTTGCTATTGCCTGGAATCACTTACCACTGCTTCCTACATACCACATTATCAATTCAGTGGTCATTGGAAAAATTTTATGATAGTAGCAACCTCAAGGCAAATGGAAAGCATGTTCTCTTAATTTGTTTAATGGAAATTTTAAAGAAGTTAGTGCTAAAAAATTGTAGGAACTATTGTGGTACCTTATATACTATAGTTAGAAACAAACATACTAATTCTAAAAGCACATATTATTGTTGATATGATTCTCTTTTATGGTAATCTTAGTATTTTAGTATGCAAGCAGTGTTTATTTGTATCTTTTCCACTAATGCTGATTAATGTAGAATAGATAAGTGATTCTATGTATGATGTGCCAAAACTTTATAAGTAGTAAAATAACTTTCGTAAGTGAGGTACCTTATATTTCATGTCTTCATATTTATGGGCCTAAAGTTCAAACTTAGAACACATTTAGCAGGAAAAAGTGCAATCCTTCCTATGCCTTTAATAGAAATTATTTGGTTCTGAGGCCAGAGCCATAGCACATTGGTAGGGTGTTTGCCTTGCACATGGCTAGCCCAGAATGGACCTGGGTTCAATCCCTGGCATCCCATAGAGTCCCCTAAGCCAGGAGCAATTTCTCAGTGCAAAGCCAAGATTAACCTCTGAACATCACCAGGTGTGGCCCCCAAATCAAAAATAAATGAATAAATAAAATAAATTTCTCTGTTTCCTTAAACTGTGATATGTGAATGTGACAACGGGGAATGTCCTTGTGTTATAAAAAAATAACATTGAAAAAAACCAAAATTAAATATGTTAAAGAAATGGACTCTCTGACTGAGGCTCAACATTGCCTTCTCGTATCTTTGTTAAGCATGTTTAAATGAAAAGCAAGTTGATCTGGGTGATTCCAAATTACAAATGTTCTCTTCCATCTAACTAAATAAAATAATATTTTCCTCCTTGTGTATTGGAGGGCAGCAACTTTTGAGAATACATAATAATATAAAATAAAACAAAAATGTGATAAATCAAGCATTATATAGTATTGGAGCATTAATAACATTTTTCCTTTTGAGCAAAAGAAAAATCACTTTGATATTTTCATAGATTAAATGTTTTGGGGTGAATTATAAATGTAATATACATATTTTAGAGAAATATTTTGTCTATTAATATTTATGATAAAACCATGCTCAATATATGGTATAAATAGAATATGTTATATACATGCAAAGTGTTCCTTTAATTGATATATTGGTATGTTATGTATATTTATATTTGTAATGTTATTTATACATGTATATGGACCTTGGACCATCCCCAAGTGATGCTCAGACTTTTTCCTGAATTTGTGGTCAGGGATCACTCCTGGAGGGATCCTGAGATTATATGTTATCTTTAGGATCGAACCTAGATAGGTTACATTCAAAGTGTCTTATCCACTACACTATCACACTGGACCCATCCATTGATTAATTTTTAATTAATATGAAGTCTTATAAAATGAATACTCACTGTCATGAAAGATCTTTTGTTTGGGCCAAGCTAGAAGAAAGTTTTTCAAAGTGTTGTAGTGCATACCTACTGCAACAACAGCTCTTGGTTTGATTTCAATCATTATTTTTACTATTTCCAGTACAAGGAATCCAGGCACTTCTAGGTGTGGTTTTGTTCCTGCATCGCAGAGCTGAACTATGAAACCTCAGGCCAGCACTGAAGGGCTTGAATTGCTGGGCATATCATCTGAGTCCCTCAGCACCATGAGGGAACATTCCTTCAAATATCCATTGTTTCTGAGAAAGCAGATTAAGAAATTGAAATACCATTTAATAAGAAATTATTAATATCTATAATTTCATACTGATCATAGAAATAAAAGGCACAGCATGATATGGTCAAGGATATCTTGTGCAAATCACATAATTTTATTACAGTTAATGAAAATAAATTACTTAAACATCAATTTCTATCAGTAGGTTAATATAGAATGTCTATAAATCTGGAAAATTATCCATTGAGGAAAGAAATACTGTTATTTCATATTAAATCACAGTTATGACTACAAATTAGATGTATCCATAGTAACATAAAAATAAATGGTATGAGAAAAATCACATTTACTATATCTTAATAAAGCAAGGCATTTTTACTCATATAGGTCCATCGTAATACATGATTCTGTGCTTAGGGATGAAGTCCCTTATGTGGTACCATATTGAACCCAGATGGACTTTGCATAAGACAATCGCTTTCATATTTTTGTACCACTCAATAGGTGATGTATTTTAGAGATGAAATAAATAGATCTTGGTAGAGATTTTATTATTTACAAAAATCAGCTAAAAATGGATCTTTAGTATATTATTTGGCAAAAGAAAACTTGTGAAATTGCTATTGAAGAGGCACTCTCTTTTCTTTATCCTTTTTTTTGGGGGGGGGTCACACTTGTCAGCGCTCAGGGGTTGCTCCTAGCTCTATGCTTAGAAATCGCTCCTGGCAAGCTCAGGGGACCATATGGGATGCCGGGATTTGAACCAATGACCTTCTGCATGAAAGGCAAACGCCTTACCTCCATGCTATTTTTTTAGGTTATTAAATACAGGTAGGAGAAAAATGTCCTGTGACTATAAGTTCAAAAAGAATACAGGGGTTGCAGCAATTATACTGTAGGTAAGACACTTGTCTTACACATAAACAATGTAGAGTCCATCCTGTTATCTCACACTGTTACTTGATTATTATCAGGAATGAGCAATGGGTTCTTATTATGAGTAAGGCCTGAACACTGCAATGTGTCCTAAAAAGCAAAAAGAAAATACAGATAAAACAAGTTTGAGAAAGAAAGTCATTACAAGAACGATCAGCACACTTTGAGTTTCTAGAACCCAGAATAATAAATATAAACAAATCAAAAAAAAATAAAAACAGGGGCCTGAGCAATTGCTTTTCACACAGCTGACCCAGGATGGACCTCGGGACGGACTTCGATTCCTTCCCCAGGAGTCCCATATGGTCCCCCAAACCAAGAGCAAATTCTTAAAGCATAGCCAGGAATAAGCCCTGAGCATCACTGGGTTTGGCCCAAAAACAAAAACAAAAACAAAAAAGTGAAACAAAACAAATTAGTCTGGTTGGGCAGTCAAACAAAGTATTTTTGCTCTAAGTACCTCAGGCTCTCTTCTTTATCACTCTCTGTCATCTGTCTCTGTTTCTCTGGATTGTCTATATATATATATATATATATATATATATATATATATATATATATATATATGTATATGTGTATTTTATTTATTATTACAGTTATTACATTTAAATACAGATATATACAATTTTATTTATACAGATTTATATACAAAATATATATTGTATATATATGAAATATAAATATATATTTATATATAAATTATATATATAATTTATAAATATATATATCCAGAAGTAACCCCCAAGTGCCACCAAGTTTATCCAATATATCTCGGTGGCGCTTGGGGGTTACTTCTGGCTCTGCACTCAGAAATTATTCCTGGCAGACTAGAGGGACCATATGGGATGCTGGGGATCGAACCTTGGCCAGCATGTGAAGGCAAACACCCACAAGCTGTACTATCAACTCCTGCCCCTCATTCGACATATTTTTTATATTGAGAGAAGAGTTTCTATAATACCGGGCATATATTCTTTAAGAATTAGGTATAAGAGGTTGACCTTAATAATGTTAAAAGGAGGCCACAAGTTTTGAGATTGCTCATTGGTGAGTAATTTGAAAAGCAGCCTTGTGCAGACTGTTAGACCTGTTTAATAATGTTTAAAATCTCCCCAGGATGTCCACACAACGGTGGCCAGTTAGTCAAGAAAACTTTAGGGTCTGGAGCTCAGGAGAAAAATTAGAGCAGATGGTAAACATTTGGGACTCATTATTACTGTGGACGTTAAAAATATGATAATGGATGATAGTGTTCATATAGGGTGCGCATACATTGAAAGGAGAAATAAAAGAATACAATCCCAGGATATCACTAAATTTTTAGAGCAAGGAAAAATAAAAGGTTCATGAGAAATGAAAGGGAACATAGGTGGCAAGAGAGTTACAAGAAATATCACATGGTCTTTAATGTGACCCATAATGTAAGTTAGCTGCACTCTAAGTACCTATCAAGAAATGTAGGTACCAATTCCTTAGTGCTTTGCTGAAATTACAATGTTTTTGATATAACCTTTGGGGTGTACAGTTTATCCATCCTGCATAATTTATCCCCGGATCATTTCCGAATGGCTGAGGTTGCAAATATAAAAAGCTGTAGATCAGCCTGCTTAGACTAGCTGTGTTTGTCACTGTGGCAGACTATAACGTATAATTTTATTGAAGGTTTTCCCAACATTTTCTGTTAGATTAAAGTTTTCAGTAAATTGTTTTTGTATATCTTAGATTTGAGATTATGCTAGGACTTCATCTCAGTAAAACTTACATTCTTTCATGACCCAATTATTTATTGTGGTAGCTAAAATTTGATATTTATATTTGGTAGGATAGAAAACCAAAGATTCTAATGTTAACTAATAAAAAAACAAGCACATTTGTTAATTAACTTTCTATGACCCTTAAAATATTAGATATGCCATTGCTTATTTATTTCATTTTATTAAAAGTGTTGCATTATATTAAATAGTAAAAGTCCATCTACTTACCCATGAATATTAATCAAATCTTCCTCTATTCTGAAGACTGCCAGGAACTGAACTCTATACAGAACTCTAACTTTTTTCATTCCCTCTTGGGTTCAGCTTAGTTTTGGCCAATGTACCCTGGAAGATAAAATTTAGAAGACTGAAAAAAGTCCATTTGTTTGTTGTGGTTTGTAAGTGACCAAATTACTTTCTTTCAAAGATACTATTCCTATTATATTATACTACACATCTCTGCAGATCTCTCCAATTACTTACTATAATATTTTCTCCTTTATTATCTTAAAATATGGGTTTAACAATGACTCTCTACTGTGTTTGAGAAAATGTACAGATGTCTTTTTACCTTTGCAAATTTATGACAGTTTTTTCAGCATGTCTTCTATCAATGCTTTCAATAGAAGAATAAAAATGTCTTGTACACTGCTGAAATACTGTCTATGAAGGCTTTCTATATTATAGTTTTTAAAGGTTCATATTTTAACATATGGAAGTATATGTATGTGTAGTCATGTGTGTGTAAATTAATCTAGAAGAATTATTTTAATTTTTCAAGCCAAGATATCAAAATAATAATAATAATTTAAAGATTTCTATTAATAGATTTCTCATAGAATATGCAGTGCCAAGGAAGGATCAAAAGATGAAATCATAAACTGAAGACGCAGGTAATTTTCATAAAGTTTTTCAATGTTATCCTACCAAAGTTTTCCTATCAGTGACATAGAGGGAAGATCATATTTATGGACTTGGAATCTTGTTTCTGATTTTGAAGTAAAAAGAGAAAACATTATTTGATAAGAACAATGAGAGGAGGGCTGGAACTTCCAGCTCACTTCATGAAACTCACCTCAAAGAGTGGAAAGTGCAGTTATAGAAATAAATACACTGAGAACTACCGCAATCATGTGAATGAATGAGGGAACTGGAAAACCTGTCTGGAATACAGGTGGGGGTGGGGTGGGGTGGAAGGAGATTTGGGACTTGGTAGTGGGAATGTTGCACTGGTGAAGGGGGTGTTCTTTACATGACTGAAACCTAATCACAATCATATATGTAATCAAGATGTTTAAATAAAGAAAAAGAAGATTTTTTTTTAAAAAAAGAATGGTATCAGTTATTGCTAAGCTAACTTGTTATTACTAAGCTAACCTTAAGAGCCAAGGGAAGAATATAGTTTCTTTAGTTCAGAATTCAAGCCATGTGTAGTGATTATTGTTCATAAAAAGACTGCAAAGCAACCTACAATCTGAAAGCTTCTGTGGCAAAATTACAGTTGAAGATTAAATTATACTGTTTATTCCACAACCAAAGCTGAGGGCATCTGTATTATTTTTCTGATTAATTTATCTTTATTAGGTCCCCCACGCTAGGAGAGATTTCTGAGCGTATAGCCAGGAGTAAACCCTGAGTGTCACCCTAACCAATTGATGGAAGGGTCCTTCAATGATGGTCTTATACCTAATCTCAAAAAACATTCAAACATCGAGAATAAGGAAATATTGCAAAATAAAGTTTTATGAGGCCAACATCATTTTGGTATCAACAAAATACAAGGAAAAAGAATATATTCCTGATAAATAAGAAGCTAGAAATCTCAAAAAGATGTAAATAAATTTTAACAGTGCACTGATAACATCATATAAAAGAACAAATAAAATAATAAATATTTTGAAGACAAATATAATTTAAGATTTAGATAAAAATTAGTGTTACTAAAGAACACTAGCAAAAGAAAAGCCATACACAATATGATCATAATAACAGGCATGAGTAAATTATTGACAAGATTGAATATTCATTCGTGTATGAAAAATTTCTTTTATACTAAAGATATATATGAACCAAATAAAAGATATATATGAAAAATCATAGCTAACATCTTAATTAACTGTGAAAAACAAATTTATGTGACACTATTCTCACCATCATTATTCAAAATTCTATTTTCATAACATTGGTTATGAAAATTATGGTTTTATTATGGTAAGAAAAGGAATAAGAATTCAATCTGGAAATGAACAATCAGTATTTATATTGGATATAATAATTCATATAGAAATCTGAAGTCTTTACTAAAAACAATGATTAATAATAAACAATTATTAATAAGACATATTATATAAGTATGTTTATAATAACATACTATGATAATATAATATAATATATATAAGATCTACATATTAAATGTATTGCATTTTATATGTAATCAATGAGCATGAACATTAAGAAGAAAGGCCTACTCAAAATCAAGTAGAAAAGTACATAAAAAATTAAGTGCCTTGAAATAATTTTTGGAGGTAAAAATTTTCATATAAAATATTGTCAAAATGTTAAAAGAACTGGAGTAATAACACACTGGTAGGTCCTATATGTCTTTCATGTGAACAACCCAGGTTCAATCCCCAATATTCCACATAGTCCTCCAAGCTCAACAAGGCTAATTTCTTATCACAAAGCCTGTACTAACCCCTGGATTCCACCGGGTGTGGCCCCAAAACAAATAATAAAAAATCAAACTTCCTAAAATGAATCAGAAAAAATACAGAAAATACAATGATTCAATGTAACAATATTATAAAACTACATTTCAGAAATTTTTTGAAATCCCTACCAAAATTCCAATGACATTTCAAGTCAAGAGAACAGAAGTTCTGCGATGTATATGAAACTACCAAAGACTACCTAATCAACACATTTCTGAGAAAAAGGAAATATTATGCACTCAATATAAATATATATTGGGATTATATAGTAATATATACTTTATTGTGCAATATATTACATATATTGATAAACTCATGAACACATATATAGAATCAATAGTAGAAAAATCATATATATTATAGATGATTCATTTACTACCAAAAATGCCAAAGATTACACCATAGTAAAAGGGTAGATACTTCAACAAATATTTCTGAATAAACATAAATAGCCACATCAAATTAAGCTGTACCACTTCAAACACTTTACATTTAAAAAAATAAAATGAATTAGCAATTTTATTCTCAAAATTTGAAACATTGAAACTCTCAACACATGAGAAACTTTCCTATATGTGGATGTACATGGAATCTATTATGTTGAATGAAATAAGACAGAGAAAGAGAGATAGACACAGGATAGCCTCATTCATCTATGTGTATTAAGAAAAATTAAATACATTACTGTAATAAGGCAAGAGACAATAGACTTAAGGACTGGAAGGGCCGGAAGGACTGGCTCACAATTTGAAGCTCACCACAAACAGTGATGAAAGCTGTTGGGGAAATAACCACACTAACAACTGGCATGACAATGTTAAGGAATGACATGTATATATGTCATATATACAGGCAGGGGTGGTGAAGGAGGGGGATATTTGTGTTGAGAATGTTGCACTCTTGAAGGGGGGTATTCTGTTTATGATTGAAACCCAACCACAAACATGCTTGTAATCATGGTGATTAAACAAAGATTTATAAAAAAAATTCTCAACATATGGATCAACATTGGCTTAATTGTAGTATTTGGAAATTCAACTCAAGCATCACAAAATAAATAAGCAAAAAAACTGAAATAACATCAAGCTAAATAGCTTTGTACAAGAAAAGAAGCTACTAAAAATAAAATCTTCCAACTGAAAAGAAAAAGTATCCATCTCTAATATATTTAATAAGGGGCTTAAGTGCAAAAATATTAAGAACTATAAATATAATATTCCATTGTGTATATGTACCACAGTTTCTTTAGCCATTCGTCTGTTGAAGGGCATCTTGGTTGTTTCCAGAGTCTTGCTATGGTAAATAGTGCTGCAATGAATATAGGTGTAAGGAAGGGGTTTTTGTATTGTATT
>PVKC010008292.1:0-28306 GCA_004027635.1 Crocidura indochinensis | reverse complement strand
CAGATTCTGGGTCTAGTTGAGGGCTGAGAGTAGAACTGAGAATCCAGAGGAAGTGGCTTTTCTTTTCATCTGTCAGTTGTCTGTCTGTCTGCCTGCCTTTATAAGACAAACACCCTGTCTGCCACCTTCAATGCATTCTCAGCTTTCATAGGGCTGAGCCAGTCAGCCTCCAGTTCCACCACAGGACTACCTGGAGAATTCCTGTCTCAAAGGATTCCGTTCACAGCCCTGTGGCAGGAAATGCCCCTTGGCACTCTCCTGAAGCCATGTGAGTCACCTTGACAGCAGACAGCCACATTTGCATTCCTCACTGGGCTGCTCAGGCTGCTGGCTTCCATGCCTCTAGACTCTGGGGTCTTTGGAGCTCCTGGCTGGCTGCAGGCCTTGCAAGCAGAGTCTGCTCTCTGCTGAGAGAGCCAGGGGAGAGGGAAAATGAGAGGGTGCAATTCAAATAAGCATTTATGGGCAAGAGCAAGCCTTCATTGGTGAACTTAGATCTAACTTCCCAATAATCTCTGATTCCTACAGCCCCAATGCTGGGTGGAAGCCTGGGACCCGCACTCAATTCACAGCAGAAACCCCCAATCTCTCCCACACAAAAGGGATCTATCTGGTTTCATAGTGGCCAACAAGGAGGATAAGAAACCATGGAGGACACTTCAAATCTACTAGTCACAGATGAATCCCTGTTCAGTTTCTGAGCAGACATGCAGACAAAGCCATGAGTTGTGTCCACACACACTTATACAGTCATGTTAACACGCACAGGTGAAATCAGACCTGGCTTCAACCACATGGTGTAGAAACACACAGCACAGGTAACATGTCCAGCTCTAAACACTCACTGGACATGTGTGCAGAGTAGCCCAGGTCAGCACTGACTGGTGGTCTCATAGCAGCAGGAAGAGGCATTGGGAACAGCCTGGATGACTAGGAAGAAGCTACAGGAATACAACACTGGCTGATCCCAGAAATGAGAAGTTAATTTGTCATTGCAGACAAGCCATGGGAACAATATCTTAAAGGGTCTCCTTCAGGGATCAGTGGCTTTCCAATTTATTTTCAGAAAAGCTCCCCCCTCTCAGAAAACAAACCTCTCAGCATCACTCTAGAAATCTCCCTTCTTTAAAGGAGCATACATAGATACATAGATGCTGGGGCAATAGCACAGCGGGTAGGGTATTTGCCTTCCACACGGCTGATCCAGGTTTGATTCCCAGCATCCAATAAGGTTCCCTAAGTCTGCCAGGAGAGATTCCTGAGTACAGAGCCAGGAGTAACACCTGAGTGCCTCTGGGTGTGACCCACAAAACAAAACAAAACAAAACAAAAGAATAAAAGAGGGGAAAGCAGTACATATAAAGCACACCTGAGAATATAATTAACCTATTAGATTATCCTCCAACAGCCTCTCCTAAGGGGGATAATAATATCACGTGCTTTGTGCAAAAGCCCAATCAGAAAGGGACAAATCCTGCGAGATTTCGATACGAGGAATCAGAATTAGTCAAAATCACAGCCATGTGTTTGACTTGCAGCGGCTGACCCAGGATGGACTCAGTTTGATCCCCAGCATCCCATAAAGGTCCCCCAAAACAGGAGTAGATTTCTGAGTTCAGAGCTAGGAAAAACCCGAGTGCCACCGGGTGTGGCCCAAAAAATAAACAAACAGAAAATCACAGCCATGGAGAGTACAAGGAAGACTGGCAAGCGTAGGAATAGTGGGAAGTGGGGAAGTGGCGGTCAGAGGGTGTAAATATAAACTTTGGGTGACTTCAGCTAACAGTCCTACCCTGTACTCTCAACATCTGCTAAGTCACATTGCACAAGGGTCATAGTCATCAACCAGAGGAGTAAATGATGGCAGTAGTGATAGTTACTCTCAGTTTCCGTCAAACAGGTCTCCTTAGGGGGTCTTCCCCAGGCTCCCACTCAGGTGCACCTGAAAATTCAGCAATTCTGAGCCATTTTTTTTCAAGATTCCCTTCACGGGGCCTTCAGGGGGCTTATCCCAACAGCCCCCACCCAGATGCACACCATACCCCAGACACACTGCCAA
Organism: Crocidura indochinensis; assembly: GCA_004027635.1. Classification (NCBI taxonomy): domain Eukaryota; kingdom Metazoa; phylum Chordata; class Mammalia; order Eulipotyphla; family Soricidae; genus Crocidura; species Crocidura indochinensis. Next base: position 26,247 of record PVKC010008292.1, on the reverse strand, counting down.
GTTCAGAGCATCCTTTTAGCCTTTTTTTGTTCCTTTTCAAGTATGCCAGGTCTGGTCATTTGAAAACTGCCCTGTCTTAAAGCACAGAATCCAGGAGTGACTTAGGGGCATGGGGGGAATTTCCCTTCTCTCCTGAACAGCAGCCCAGGGCCTCCCTACAGGGCATAGCCGATTCCAGGGACACCTGGGTGGGAGCCTGCTGTGGGAGCCACTGTGGGCCCCAGGAACAGGCTGCTTGACAATCAAGCCTTGACGATGTGAATTCCAGCGGCCACTTGGACAATGCTGGGTCTGTGATGGCCCATTGTCCCCGCCAGCCCCCTGCTCTGTCCTTGCTCGGACACCCATGCAGGCACCACGCGGCGCTCTGCATTCTCCCTCGGCATTCTTCTTGGCCCCTTGGCTGAAATGAACCTTTGCACCCGCCTGCTAGCAGCAAATATTCTGGCTCCTTCCTCCGCAGTGGGGCCAAGATGCAGTTGAACTTTCGAGAATTTGAGCTCAGGGATGGAGAGGAAAGGAAGGTGGAGAAAGGAAGTGAATGAAAGCATGGACTCTTGTTATCGAGGAGGGAGGCAGAAGTCTGGCATCTAGCTCTCGACACTCTAGTTCCCAATCTACTGAGACACAAATTCACTAGGTGTCGTCTAAAACACATGAGCCCTTTTTGGTCCCCCAGGAAGAGATATGTGGATCTAAGCGACAAGAGCAAGATGAGGACAGAGCCTTTGTCTGCTACCCCATCTCAACACTCACATCCTGTTTGTGCTAAGTCTCCTGCCCGAAGTTAAAGCTCCAGGTTTTCCCCCACTGAACCAGGGCAGGGATCTCATTGCTATAGGCAGCAATGCAGCTGTGGGAGTAGCCTTTGGAAGTGACATCACAGGAAGACAACCTATGACTTCACAGGAAGCTCTCTTGTGATGTCACAGGAAACTTACTAGTCTGGCTGCTAAGCAACAAGACAGTTCACTTTCTACCCTGGGTCTTGATGACTGCATCCTTCTACTTGCAAAACTTCTTGCTACAGAAAGTTTATACCCAGTGTATACTTCCTACCCAGTGCCCCTGGCATAGACCCTCAAACACAATGTTCCTGTGACAGTTCAAGGCTCACCCTTGTCACTGCTCTGTGAATAGACTCCGCCACTGACAGGAAATCCTAAGGAAATATTTTTTGAGAAGGGATCCTAATTCTGTGGCTGAAACATGGATGCACAAAGGTAATTAGAAATCTAGCTTCTCTACCCTCCGGGCCCCTGGATCTGAATCTGTGTTAATCACCACTTTTAGAGTTGAGCCATGTGCACCAAGGAATGGAAGCAGCATTGACCTAGAGGGGTCAATCTTGCCCCCTCTCTAAACAACGTCTTTCAAAAGGGAAGTCTTTCGAGGACTCCACTAAAGCAAAAGAGCAAAGGCAGAAATGAGTAAGCAGGACTGGGTGGAACCCCCGCCCCACTCACTCCCATAGTCCAGGGTCTCTCCGAGGCATCCTGAAGCATTGCCTGAATAACACTGACCTTATTTCTATCTCAAAAAATACAGGCTCAGAGATATAATCAGGGGTGGGTGGTCTCTTTTCAGAGAGGCTGACCCTAAATGAGAACAACTTCTGGGACAAGAAAGATGGAAAGACTTGATTTGGGCAAGTATAAGAGACATCTGCAGCTTGCTGGATCTCATCTCCATTCTCTTTCTGACCAGTCTAGAAAAATCCCCACGCCCTGTGGGTATGGATTGTGGTTTTTCTGAGGGACAAAACACAGCCTTGAAAATTATACTTGACTATAGGAGTCTTGTAAATGCTCCTGAGAGCTGGCAACTCACCCCTCAATTCCCACCCCACATCTGGGTGCAGCTGTAAAGGCCTAAGGAAACACTTGGCTCCTACTGACCATGGGCATGTGTGGGTGATGGTTCTACTACCATCTTGCTCTGTTTGGAGTTGAGTCAGGTCCCATTCATAGAGTGAGGTTTGGGCCCACTGCAGAGCATGGAAGGAATGAGCCAGGAAAGAAGGGAAGAGAGGCACGAATTGAAAGAGAAAGTTCTAGTAACCTTCTGGGAGGATCTAAGGGTTATGAGGTTATGGTTACCTGGTGGGTGTACATAAGCAAATACCAGAGACCAAGGACAATAGTTTCTAAGATTTTTCTCACTGGTTGAAAGCTAATTTCCTTCCACACTTTTCTTCCCAGTGCCCTGCCCCTCCTAGGAATTTTCCTTCCTTGAGCTAACACTGGCTTCAAGCACATACCTTTTAGGGGAACCGAGAACTATGCATTGGCTTTTCCGAGCCCAATGCACGCACGTGTGCGCACACACATACACACACTCATACACACACACACACACAACACACATCAGTGGCATCTTCCTCTTCCTGCAAAACAGATCATTCAAGCTGCACATAAAATCTTGCTAGGCACCTCCGTTCCACATCTGGCCCCATCTCTTGAAAACTTCCCCCCTACACACACACACACACACCCGTTTGTTTGTGTCCCTTAGATTCTACACACCAACAAGAGAAAACAAGCAAAGGACAGTCTGTTCACAGGCAAAAGTCTAGAATTTCCACCAACACAGATGGTCTGACTTAAGGAACATTTTTTCTAGCCATTTTCTGAAAAAAAAATTTAAAAAGAAAAAAAATATATGTATATACTTTCCCCATATGAAGCAAAAATGAAAAGGAAAAATAGCTCAGAACCTAATCTGAGAAGCTAGCTCATGGGCTGTCCTGTGTATGTCTCCCAGCTATGCAGTGATGGTTTTATACAGGTGTCAGGGAGAGGTCAAAAGGAGTCCCGCTAACACACACAGACTGGGGGTGAATTAAGGCCAGGGGTTTAGAGTATGTCCCTCTCTATCCCTACTACCAGAATTCCTGCACCAGCACTCAGAAGTTAGTTTCACCAACCTCTGAAAAGCAGCAATTCCTTTCTCCAGCTAAAATCAGCTGGAATGCCAACAACCTTCCCAGTCCGTTCCTCCAAAGTCCCTGAACCTTGTTACAAAGCTCCGGGTACTTGACTTTGTACTTGCCTGCAGTCTGGTCCTCCAAGTGCTTTTGTGTCTACTCTAAAAATCAGCAGCCCCCTTTTCTCATCCCCTACAGTCCTTATGGGCCTGTCCAGATTCTCAGGAAGGGTGGAGATTATTGGTCCTGAGTCAAGACTCCCACTCTGGACTCAGAACCAGAGCCGCCAGTCCCTGTGGGACTCAGCCAGCTGACTCCGGGGAATATATCATCCTAGGCTTTGGTTTAAACACCCAGTCCTCCCTGATTTCTTGCTCCTGCCACCTTAAGCCATTTCCCAGACTCGGCAGGATTCTGATCTAAAGCAGACCTGCCTTTGAACCCAGCATGTACCATACCACATTGCAAAGCCTTGGGCAAGTTTCCTATGCCCTGGGTATCATCATTCGTCAGGAAGGGAAAAGGGATTGAAAATGTAGACTTCACAGAGAAGTTGGAAGAAATAAATAAAAGGGGAAAGTGCAGAGAGACAATCATCTCTGAGCCAAGCAGCCTATTCAGGAGCTTGAGTGGGGGCAGGCCATTTCTGCTATTTCAGGTTTTTATTTATTTGAAGATTCATGTGTCCTCAATCCAGAGCACTTTGTTGATTCCCGAAGAACACACATACCTGGACAGGATTTGCATACCAGAAATAAGGTGGGCTTCCTGCACTCAAGAAATGACACACATATGAGGGCTAAGTCTGGATAGGATTAGCCAAGCAGGATGCTATGCATGGTCTCCTGGCATGTGATTTCTGTCTCCTCCCATGATCTAGTCTAAAAGGCTGCCACTTCCTGCTCCTGGGCCTTTTGCATATGCTATTTTCTGCCTACGGTGGTGTAAATATTTATTACACAATAAGTATTTCACCCAGTGCCTGCTGTTAGGCACTTTTCTGGAGAATATGTTGGTGACTTTTAAGAATGTGAATGTGACCTTTAAGCATTTACTATTCATGGAGTAAAGTTGTGGGAAGGAGACAACAAACAATTTTCTAAAGGGATCACTTGGAGTGATAAGGACTATGAGAGCAATAGGTGGAGTCATGGAAGAGAACATGACTAGTTTCCAAGGGCTGTTAAAGCTTCATGGAGGAAATATATGGAGATAAGTTACTTGCACTGAGATATAAATGGTACATAACATGTGACTATTTGAGGAGGATCAGACCCAACACAAGGGCTAGGGAGATGGTCGTCAATAAGTTCTTCCCTGTCTTTAAGATCACATTTGATCATCATTGAAAAATGTGATATGCTGTGGTACATTTACACAAAGGAATACTATATAGTTGTTAGAAAAAAAAGTCAATAAATGTGTTTATACATGGATAGACATGAAAAGTATCATGCTGAATAAAATGAATCTGAGAGAGACAGACTTAGAATGATGAGACATATTTTAGGATATGTAAACAACTCCATAGAATGATGATAATACCCAAAGACAATAAAATGTTGGGAAATACAGTGGAGACAGAGAAAGGACCACTATAACAATAAAAGTTGGAAGGGATTGTGCTGAAAAATAATTGGGAAGTGAAAGGAAGCAAAGTGATATGCATGATACTCCTTCAATAACAGTAGTATAGACCACAATGCCTAAAAAGAAAAAAAATGGGGGGAAAGACAAGCTAGGGGTGTAGTTGGGATGATAGGAGAGTAACTAAGGACACTGGTGGCTGAAAATAAATATTGGACTAAACAATTGACTAAAACTGAAGAGATGAGTGTTCAAACATTGTATGATCAAAACTCAACTATCAACAACTTTTTAACTGGATTTTCAGTTTAACTTAAAATAAATAAATATTTTAAAAATGTGATCTTTTTCCTGGTTCTTGGATCTGTGCTAATCTGGAAACTTACTTGACCAAGAGAACAGAAGTAACATTTGGGGATAGCACAGACCAAGTCATAGAAAGTAGTACAGGTTATTCCTGGACTTATGGAGCACCCTCATGGGATGTCACATTTCAGACCCGGATACCCTGTTGCCAGGCTGTGGAAAGATCAGGCTTCCAGAAGGGTCCCACCTAGATATTTTGTTTCATAGACTCAATTGAGTTCCCAGTCCACAGTTAACACTGGGAGTCACTGACAGGAAGAGTCCTTTTGTAAATGCATAATCAATGGACTAAAACTCTAAACAAAAACTACCCTGCTGAACCCAGTCAGCCCAGTATTGCTAAAAGGTGTTAAATTTGGTTGTCTTTTATGTAACAGGAGATAATTAGAATCCCTTACAATTCCTCTATTTCTCCAATCTAAGTAGTTTGTTAATGTTTTCCTATTTTTAGTATGTTTTTTATTTGTGTGTGAACAATTAGTAATATTCAATAAATAAACCTAGGGCTTCCCTGTGCCACGCACATGCCTCAACCCTTTGAACTATCTCCCCAGTCTGTCTTCTTTTGCTCTTTCTTAGCAGTATTCAGGAATTACTTCTGGCTCTGTTCTCAAAAATCACTCCTGGTGATGATTATATATGATACCAGGATTCAAACTGGGGTGGGCTGCATGCAAGGCATGCCTTTGTCCAGCTATTACCTATCTGGTCCTGTTTCTTTATTTTTCACTCCTACAGACAGATCTTCCCAAAGACCGTCATCCAAGATGGTCTCTAGGCTTTCAGAGAAGTTTGTAGTTTACTACAATTTATAATTTGTACTTAGGGTTATTTTCCTCTAGAATATATGCACAATGATCATAAAAGTCTCTTTCGTTGAATAAGTGATAGAAGAATCACTGATTGAATTGCTTAGCTCCAGAGCAGAGATCTGATTTTCAAAATTTGAAGACTTAGTCATTGTTCCCAAGTGATAATTTTTATCTAGTATCTATATTATACTGTAGCCTTTAAAAAGTATGAGTTAAAATATCAGATATGCATTAGGCCCAGCAGTGGTCTGACATCCTAACAGTCCTTAGCTGGATACATAACCTAATGAAATATGAATAGGTCTACTGGGTCCTTTGAGTTGCCAAGCTACTCCCAGTAGATTTGTTGAGTTGAGTTTCCTTTATTCTTAACATTTCACCCCAAAGACATAAACACTCAAACCCACCCACTCATCCATTCCCCTCTACACACACACCTACCCGGACTCTTAGACCTGGACTAGCAAATTCCTTCTACCTTACCTCCTCCCCAATCTGTGTTTCTCCATGTTTCTGCTTGCTGACTTGATATAATAATAAAGAACCTAAGTCCTGCTACCAAGTGTTAAGAGCTGATTTATGTACAGTTAAATTCGCTCTCTCAACTAAAGGCTCTCAGAAGTTGAAAAAGTTCAGAACATCTTCAATCACACATGACTGAATTAAGTCCCAAAGAGGTTAAGAAATTTTCCCAGAGTCATGGAGCTAATAAGAAGCAGGTCTGGAACTTGAAAACAAAAGAAACAAAAAAGAATCAGGCAGAGATAAAAAAAAAGAGGGGGGATATCTGAATGTTTCCAACACACCAGTTCTCACATCTTCCGTTTTAAGACCTCATCAAAAGAATGTGCCCTTATCTCTTGGGCCTACCCTTCCCTAGAAATACATTTCTGAATTATGCCATGTGGCACCTTGTTGGATGCCCATAGAAGATGAGAGAGATCGTGTGATTTCCCAGATATTAAAGTTGGGGATCTGTGAAACCCCTACCCCACCAATGCCCACCCAAGCCCCACCCAAGATCAGAGAACTCCCACCTGCGCAAAGGACCTCAATTAGCATCCACTGCAGGCTGGAGAGAAAGTGACTCTCCAAATTCAGAGAGGTCAAGGTGACAGCTGCAGAGGGATCTTGCCTTTCCTGAAAATCCCCCGAAACTTGGCCCCCTTGAAATATCAGGTGCAATGGCTCTTTCTTCTGGGTGGGCCAGGTTGAAATTCAAAATGGATAAACATGTCTGAGAATTTGAAAGGCTGACTCAGAAATCCCCAGGCCCTTGGCTGTACCATGAGGTTTGGGCTAAGGTTACCACAATGGAGCTTGGTTTAATCTTCTCTGAGCTTCCCTGATTCTGTGCCCCTCACCCCACCCTATCCACCCCACCCCATGTGATAGCTGTCTCATCAAGTGTGAATCATGAAACCACATAAACTACAACAAAGCCACCCTCCCGCTGACTTCTGGGAACACCAACAACAACCACCTAAATATGACTTACTAGAGGCTTAAGCAAAGTGTTTAAAGGAAATCTATATATTTTTTATGTAAACAGTCTTCTGTTTACTGATGTGGTACGGTTGTTCTTCTTAACTCTGGAAGATCTGGAACCAGTTTGTCATGGAAGCAAAGAGTATTACCCGAGGCCAGTAGAAGGAAAATGCTCACTTTGCAAAGTCGGTCCACCTCCTGCAATGTCTGACGGCAAGAGTTGCTTCTTGATATTTCTGTGAAGTAACTAGACATACACATTTGCCTTTACATAACTCTGAAAGAACGCTTTGGAAGACAGAAACGTATGGTGTGTGTATGTGTGTTTCTGGGGTTGGGACTGAGGAGGAGTTTGAACTCAGACATTGACAAACCATGGAAATATGCTCACCCCCCGCCCTTCTGTCTCGATTTGTCTCTGAGCTGAATATTGACCCTAGGTGATGATCTACATGGATAGAGGATGTCAGGCAACTGGAAAATCCTTCATTGTTGCAAACCACAAAAATTTGGGGTTTGTGTTATCTAGGTTATAATGAGAACCTGCCAGGGAAAAATTCAGACATACAAATCTTTGTGTAAACTACCTTGAGAGTCTTGAGCTGACAAAAGCCAGAGCAAAGTCTGAAATTGTGTACCCATAATTGAGCTCTCGATCTTCATGGATTGCACTAGGGCTAGAGCAGGCCTTGGATTTCCCATGGAGGCCTATCTAATGTGCAAACCAGAACCATCTCACTTTGTTCTGTGGCCTCCTTATTTTGCTGGAGATTCCTCAGTGCTGCATATCATCTTGACTAGAAAGCCTAGGAAGGCTTGTAGGTAATGACAGGGGCAGGGTGAGAGTGAGAAAAAAAACTTTAATAAAACCTAGTTCATCACTGTTTTTCTTATCTGGTCAGAGCCCATTCCCTTCTTTTTCTAAGAATTTTGGTCTATCACATTTTCTCATTTGGAAGTGAAAATTGATGTCATATATAATAATACTCTGTGCCCCAGCATTTGCAATGCTACAAAAACTCATGGTGGGTATCTGGTCACTGTCCTTTCTAAGTTTTGATGGTTGCACTGTTGTACTAGAATTTGTGAGTTATATTATTCAGATTAGGTTTCTGTTGCTTATAATCAGAGAACCCTAACTCAGTTCTTATCTTCTTCCAGCATGTCCTAGCAATTGATAATTTAATGATGACCCATATCTATATTAACTCTTCAGCTATTCACTTTAGGGGACTCATACTTAGTATTTCTCAGGGGTTACTCTTCATATGACACGGAGGGGACTCGAGAGTACAGGGATTAAACTTAGTGATCCTGCATTCAAAGTATATTATCTTGCCCTTGAAAGTGATATACATGACTCTTCATTTTAAAGAAAATTAATTTGCAGTTCTTTTTTATGTGTGTAGAGAGGGATCTAGGAAAAGAGTAAACTCAATCTCTGTCCTTAGAAATCTTTCTCTCTATTGGGGAGGAAGGGCATTACTCAAGACAGGATTACTGAAAATACAAAATTATTATGAGAGGAAAAACCATAAGGTTTTAAGAGAGGTCATCTAAAAAACATCCAACCAAACATATCTCAGGCTTGGAAAGATCCCACCCATGAGGTATTCGGCTGGTCAAAGGATTGGTCAATATAGATGGCTATCACATTGAAGTCAACAAGATTAATCATAATATAGTGATGCCTGTAAAAACATGAAGAAGGAGGTAATTGATGTTGACATCCTGGAAAGCTAACCTGTGGTAGAAGAGCTTAATTCTATCCTGAGATTAACCATCTGAGCCGGACTGTCTGACCCCATGGATGAAGTTTGGCAAAAGTCTCACCTTTGTGGCTCACAGGTCTTGTTTATTTTTAGATTTCTGGGAGCTGATTATTTTTATTCTGGTAAATATGCACAGAAAAATTTAGCATTCTATTAAGTTTAAGTGTATAATTAAGTGGCATAAGTTACATTTACAATATTGGGCAACTATCACCAATGGAAAACATTTCCAAACTGAAGTTTTCTACCCACTAATCACTAACCTCCGTTCCATCACCCCACAACTTCTCATCTATTTTCTATCTATAAATTTACCCATCCTTTAAGTGGAATCAGACATTTTCCCTGGGTCTCTAGTTCATGCACCTTACCATGATTGCTGAATTGTATGGCTATTCTATGCTTACATTTTTGAGTAACTGCCAAACTTATTCGCAGTCTCCAACAAATCCAATAAATGAACCCCCCTGATTCTTAACTTCTATCTAGGACTCATACGGATGAGTGTACAGTCAACTCTAGATGAGAGATTAAGTAACTGACAAAATTAGAAAAATTACTAGCCTTTCTAAAACTCTTATTGTGTGACAGACAGGTAGTGATTGTTTGAGGTTATCTCCTCAATTCTTGTAATAACCATACAAAGGAAGCGTATTTCATTGTCTACCCTCTCTGCATTATTTTTTTAACAGATAAAACAGGTTTAAGAATCTAGGAACTGTTCCAAGATCACCAGACAATAATATCTATTTGGCTCCAAGCCCCTACTTATTCTGTTCTACCACATCTCCTCTCAGTTATTCATAAAACCAAGGAAAATGATAGTGGGTAGAGAAATCATCCAACTAGCTCAACTATAAGTCGAAACTGGCCTTTTAGGAAGGAAGGATGGGAGAGCAGGAAATCGCAGGCCTTCTGGTCAGTAGCTGGACTGGAATCTCTAGGCAACCACAATCTGTTGGCTAGTCTTTCACCAAGGCTGTATCTTCTAGGATTACAACCCTTCATATTGTGGCCTCAAGGAACCCAAGAAACATACTGATTGCCTCTTTAGTTATTTTATAAACAGTGTTTGGAAACCACGAGTCATTATCACTCTCCTGGCCAACCAGTCAGAATTTCCATGCCCTTGTTTGTGATGTCCTTAATCTTCCTAAAGCCAGCAGCATCATTCCCCTAAACCAAGAAAATTGTTTAATTTGGCCTTAATCAGGGCAGAGTTTAAGTATCAGATTGTCCTCTCTTAGTACTCCAAAAGCTTTAGAGCTAAACATTTAGCCTACCATTCATGACTTTATTAGCACACTCATCTAGTCATCTATAGATCCTCCCTGTTCTGTCCAGGCAATAATAAATATCCTAATGTTGACCCATTCTTACACCACTTCCCCAATTCACTCATTTATTGATATGGGCACCCACCATATGTGCCCATTTATTCACTTTCTATTTATCAGTTCTTCCTTTCATTTACCTTCTGATATGCTAACCAATCAATTAATTCATCCATTCAGTCCAGTACAGATTCAACCTGTTTTCATCAACTACCCAATTACCCACTGTTTCTTAATCACCTATTCATTTACTTGTTCAATCACCGAGCACCAAAATGTGCTCAACCTATTGCCCCTTATTATGAACCAGGCCTTGTTGTTGATGACAAAAGAACAAGGATGAATATTATGGTTATCCATTCTCCTTGCCATCCACACACCTCACAGTGATTAGTGTCTAGTAAAGAATCGGCACTGTAGAATTTCACCCCATGGGTACTAAATTGGTCACTTTGTAGATCTTAGGGAGGTTTAAGCAAAGTATGAGATATGAGCTCTGATTCAAGTCCACATAGACAGTGCTACTAAAATGTTAATTGGGAAGAAATTGGCTAAGAGACAAAAACCAGGCAAGAGACGGGAGCCAGAAACTCCAGCTATAAATAAAAAGGAAGAAAATTTGCAACAGGGAGATATTATTATGAACCTACTATAGAGATGCATTACAATACCAAAGTTAGTCATACGGTAAGTGGCTCTAGACATTTCTGGACTAAAAATTGGGAGGAAGTTTTAAAAGGTACTGATATGATTCAGACACTTCCGTCCATCCATCCATCCATCCATCCATCCATCCATCCATCCATCCATCTATCTGTCAAGTCATCCATCTATCTACCTAGCCACATATCTGTATATTTATCCACTTATCCATCTTCATTTTTTATTGTTCAACAATTAAATCAAGCAATCTTAAGCAGGTTTTAAGCTCTCTGATTCATCCTTGCACTCCTACTGTTGTCCGTTGTTCTGGATGCACAGAATGTGAAAATTAAATATTTGCTCACTAAATGAATGAGTAATCTTAGTTATGAAGAACTAAAGCCAAACCAGAAAGGTAGCACTTTGATCAGATAATTAGGTTGCCTGGAGGACTGATAGGAGTGAGTTCAGTTTGCATGTGATTGCTTAATGGTAATGTACAGGCTTCATCCTATCTACATTTGAGAAATCAATATGCTCAGGCAAGGCCATGACGAGTACTGGCATGTCAAAGAGACGAAGAGATTGGGCTTGAGCTGTTTGACAAAATGCATTCATCCCCCTCATAGTCTGCCATCCCACTGAAAGGGCTAAGGCCAGATTCATGCATTCAAAGCTAATCAGCCAGATCTCAGGATGCAGTGGACCCAATTATTTTTGTTTAACACCACTTCATGAGGTCACCATAGAGATCCTTAATCAAACTGACTAAGTGTGGGGTAACGCATTTATGTAAACAGAACTCCAATTTGTTCCAGGGTAGTGGGGAGGATCATTTCATGAGTCTGGTCAAAACAGTCAAGGATCTAGACAGCTTCAATTGAAATCTTGTCTGAAGTTTCTTAATAAATGAGTAACTAAATAATTCTTTTCAAAATAACCCTGGAGACAGCACACCATGCCACTAACTGAGAGGACAGGAGGGATAAATTCAGAAGGAGCCAATCATTGGGAATCCTGGGCAAGTTTCACCAGAAATCATGAACCTGCTTTTTACTATCTGGGAAAGGTGGAAAGCAATGCTAACTTTCCCTGGCTGCTTCTAGTTGATAACCTATAGACACATCTGTTTAGCCCCAAAACATATCCTTCCAGAATAGCTTCCTAATGACTCCATCCTCTGAAGAGTTTATATCCTGCCATGCTTCCTTCCCTCAGAGCCATTGATTTAAAATTCTTTCTAGGAGCTAAAGATATAGAGTTCTTGCCCTACCCATCTGGGTTCAATTCCTGGCATCCCATGTGGTCCCAGAGCAATATCCAAGTGCAGAGCTAGGAGTAAGTTCCGAGCTGTGCCGGGTGTGGTCCCCAATCAAAGAACAATTCTTTTAAACCACTCCTTTACAGGTCTGTTAAGAACTCAAGTTCTGCAATCAGGACTCCCAGATCTGTTGCTTCATTCAAACATCCTCAACATGGTCATCACTATCTAAATATGAACCATTCCCATTCTACAGATAAGAACACCTGAACCCCAAGGTTAATAAGGAACCTGCCCACTGTGTGCTCAAGTTAGAACATGAGCATCTCATCTTAACCTCAAGTCTCTGCATAAAAAAAATCACAAACAGCAAATTTAGCAAGACAAAGAGGATGAAAGAGGCCAAGGGGGGAGTGTTGGGAGACATGTAATCCTCCTGACACCCCTGGTCCAGTACAAACTGCTTAGGTAACAGGTGTGTGGTTTGCTGATGGGGCCCAGAGAGATATTCTATTCTCATGTGTCTTGTTTTCTGTCTGGCCTATTATGACCTTTTGACTGGTTTCTAGCATCTGAAATGATTCTGTAACCTGGAAAGTTTCCCCTATTTGCCTGGTTTCCTACAAGGAGCCTGTGTTTTACTTCACTATTTTCCTGGGTGTGCTTCTATTTTCTTATTTATTTATTCACACCACTAAATTATCTAATTAGTGACATATAGCGTTGACACATGGGCCACTATGAATATTTACTACACACTTGTTCACGCATTTATCTAAATAGGTGGCATGCCAGAGCCATGTAATAAGGAATAATGATTCTTTAGAAGAGTTACAGGAAATTATAGAAGGGGGAAAAAGTTTTGCACAGTGGGTTGCAGCTTCCAGCCACATCTATCAATTCTTCCTGAGATAGAGCAATTGCATAGTAATGACAAAAAATTTATAGTAATGAATAAATCAATACTCGGCGCTGCAGCAGTTTCAGATGTTACTTTTATAGGCCTTCCCGTGTCTATTATATATCCCTCAGCGCAGGAGCAGGGAGAGTGCAGAGAATGCCAACAGCGACAAGGAGAAAGGAAGGGCCTGGGCTCCTGCGAGCCTAGTGATTCATCTCCAGATGGTCACCGGGGAGGTCCATTTGTGTAGCTGAACCCCCAAACCAAGCAGCTTACAGTGATCAACTATGTGACCTGTAAGTGTTTATTTTAACAATGGAGCTGTCACTTCATACACAGCCAAGTGGAAATGCAAAAATAAACGCACAGATATTCATTAAATAGGGGTGGCAGGGATGGAGTAAGAGGGAGAATGTGTGAGTAGAAAAAGCTAAAAAAACGGGTGAGTGTGGATAGAAGAAAGGTTTCTTACCTACAGTTGTGTCACTCAGAACTTCATGCAACAAATACACACCAAGTGTATGTGCAAGTTTAGTTCTAGGCAGAGTTTAGCAAAGTTTTCCTCAAAAGAGCTAAATGCTGACTTATTGAAGCTTTATGTGTCAAAGACTGCCATCACTAGATCACAATATCTTTTTAATGTACAATCCACCACTGAAGTATATAGATAAATAAGTATAACTATGTTTCAGTAAAACTTTGTTTGGAAAGCAGGCAATATATGGATTGGTTTGGGGTACATGGGTACCTTCTCAGGGATAATACCATATGTACCAAAGGGTAGACTATGTGTTAGTGATTTGATTAGGACCCAGTCATAACACTGGAAATTTCACTCCAATGATAAATCTCATAATCTTCTGATTAGACCAAGGGGACATTCTCGAGGAATTTAAAGTTGCCTATCTTTCTAATGTTTCTTGTTTCCTTTTCAACAAAAAAGAAATCCCAAGGCTTAGAGAAATACATGAGCATCGTTTGTTTTTTGGTGAATCCTATTAACTTCAAGTGACCCCTGTTTTTCATTTCAATAGGAAGAAATAGTACTTATGAATCTGGGGCAGTCCTGGCACTTACACTGAATAATTTTTTATTGGGATAGTGGGATCTTGTATGTTATAGACTGTGGAGGGTCTCTACCTACTCCATTCATAACAATAAAAAATGTCTTCAGACATTGATAATTATCCACTTGGAAACTAAAAATTTCCTTGGTTAAGAACTTGCCCATAAGGAAAGTGTATAGATCCACATAGCATAGGTCCACATAGCATATGTTCAAATCATGCTACTGTCACTCATTTCCTTGGTGACACTGAGCAATTATTTAATCTCTGGTGTTTCCTTTTCCTCAACTGGGGATAATGATGATAGTAACTCAAACTCAAACAGTTACTATGAGGATCAAATCAATCAAATCAATTAGTTCATGCAAAGCATTTCAGGAGAGATCTTACCCAGGGGAAAGCATTCAACAAATACTAGCCTGAGCTATTTGCATTCGTTACAAAATGTTTCTGCTTTAAGCATATTTTTGTCTTAGTTACTTATTCCAGAGGGCCAATTTAAAGAACTTATTACTAAACAAAGAATAGTTCAAATAATATAAGGATATGTTACATTTTATGAAGATACTTTTAATAAGTTGAAGTTGTGAAATTGATGTACTTTAAAGAGTGGATTCTGATGTAGTTTAATACTGGCTATATTCCTAGGCTGTCCCTCTGTTATGCTCTATTTCTCATTAACTGATTTGGGCCAGTTACTGAGTTTCTTTCACTTCCACTTTTCCCCATGGGAAGAAAATGATACCTCCTTAGAGAGGTGTTATCAGAAAAAATTAAAATCATATGCCTAAGGTTTGCTCAACACAAAATAGGTATTAAATAAATGTTACTCTCCTCCCTCCCCTGCCTTTATTGGTAATAATATGCATTGTTGCTTCAACTATCTACTGTTGTGTAACAATAGCCCTAAAACATAATGACATTAAAACAATAGTCACTCATTAGCTTACAATTCTATAGGATGGTAATATGGGCTGAGCTCAGCAGGGCAGTTCTTCTGCTTATCTTAACTAGGGTCATTTATATGCAGCTGCTAGTTAGAGTCTTCATAGAGGCTGGAAGACCTTGGATAGCCCCATTAACATATATGACTGTAAATGTTGCCTGTGTGCAAAGTCTCTCACTTCAAATAGTTCTTCCCTTCTAAGAGTCAATTCTGGACCTTGACATAGAATAACCTTTTTACAGAAAAAGAAATAACAGAAGCCATAAGACCTGTAGACTCAAAAATCACACAGTGTTATTGCTGTCACATTTTATTGCTCAAAACAAGCCACAAATAAGATCAGCTCAGGTCAAATAATGAAGGAATAAATTCCACTTCTAGATGGAATGAGGAGAAAATGCAACATTGCAAAGGAGTGTGTGTGCATGCATGTGATTCACTGGGGCCATTTTTATAACAAGTGACCACATTATCTGCCTGTTGTTATAGTCTATAATATACCCCACCCTTATTTTTTTCCATAAAGACACACTCTGGCCCTTCGTATGAATAATATGCACTCATGGGGGTGTCCAGATGTTCATGAACAGCCCCTCTTCTCTTGTGTGGAAAATAAAAACTACCACAAAAATCCAAAAACACCACAACTATTGATGGCACATCAGTTCAAGGTCATCCACTATAGTTTATATTATTTCAAAAGAAGCGGTGGAATCTAATGTTTTCCACCCCATTTTTGAGGGGAACACACCCAGCACTCAGGGGTTACTCCTGTTTCTATACTCAGAAGTGCTCCTGGCAGGCTAGGGAAACCATATGGAATGTTATGGATTAAACCAAGGTCCATCTCAGGTCAGCCACATGCAAGGCAAATGCCTTAGGGCTGTGATATTGCTCTGGCCCCTCCTCTCTATTCT
Organism: Crocidura indochinensis; assembly: GCA_004027635.1. Classification (NCBI taxonomy): domain Eukaryota; kingdom Metazoa; phylum Chordata; class Mammalia; order Eulipotyphla; family Soricidae; genus Crocidura; species Crocidura indochinensis. The sequence continues at coordinate 10,228 of PVKC010008292.1, read as the reverse complement.
AAGTCCATCTCTTTTCTCACATTCAGAAAATAATGGTGGTTTGAGATATAAACAAGGCAATTATTTTAAAGATTAACCTGAAATCTGTTTCCTTTATTAATAAAATAACTATCTCAACCATTGTTTTATCATCATCATCATCATCATCATCATCAGTAATGTACAGCATTTAAAGACCTCAGATCTGCTCTAACAAAATAGTTAATGTATCCAGGTAGGAGTGAGTAGGCAACATAAGTTAATCCAAGATAGGAAGCCAGGCTCATGCTCCTCTTCTCTTAGGGGTCATTGTCTAAAAATAATATCAGATTTCTTTTTCCTCCAGGATACTGTTATTCTAGTGATTTTCACAGCTCAAAAGCTTTTTTTTTCTTTTCCAAGGAAACAACCTAGATTCATATATTAACAATAGTTTTGTCACCTCCAGCAGTTAAGTTACAATATCAGATATTTCAATTTTCTGGCTTCAAAGTCTTGTTTTAATCTACAAACTTGAACAAATATTGCTTACACCCCCATCAGATATTCAAATCTCAACCTACCCACTAATAGCTATCTATTTTCAGTTTGGATTCCACTTCCCATGCTCGCAATAATTCTCTTTAGTTCTTACACTCCTCGATCACTGCTATCATAAACCCTGTCACTGCTTAAATACATCTTTATTCTCGGTCAGTGCCTGAACCTAAGAAGCAGAATGCAGCTAGAGAAAAAAACTCTAGTCATATTCACTGTACTCAATTTATATTAATGATAATGTATTTTTTGAGCCTTCTGAGCCACATTAACTCCCACCAAGTCAATACTTCCTCTATCATATCTAGATACCTATTGATATGACACCTTATTCTTTTTTTTTTTTTTTGGTTTTTGGGCCACACCCGGTGATGCTCAGGGGTTACTCCTGGCTGTTTGCTCAGAAGTCGCTCCTGGCAGGCACGGGGGACCATATGGGGAACCGGGGGATCGAACCGCGGTCTGTCCTACGTTAGCACAGGCACCTTATCTCCAGCGCCACCGCCCAGCCCCAACCTTATTCTCATTCCTTAGAAAGACACTCACTTTCCATTAGTGACCTTGATTTATATTTTATTGAGGAAAGAGAAGAAATTAGAGAAACATTCCATCATTCCTACCCATATTTCTACACACAGACTTCTCATCTCTTATTAGGATGACTCAAATATGCCTACTGATCTCTAAATCCACCTTCTTCATCCATCCAGAACTATTTCTGAATGGAATGAGTCCTCTGTCTTCTTCACTATCAACCCATGGAATAATTTCCATCATTTTTTCGACCTTGCCAAAACTATTTCTCTTCTACGAATAACTTTATACTCCTTTTTACCCAAGACAAATAGCAATTCAAACCATTTATTTGCCACCTTTCAGCATATATTATAGTTTTCCTACCCATGACTCTACAAAAATCACCCTAAATTTTCTTATCATCTTCATGCCCTTTAGTCTATCCCCATGCTGTGATTTCTCAGTTACACTTGATTCAAGACACCCTTTATTGAAAGCCTATTATCAGCTTCTTGGATTCCATGTTTCCTTGGCTACCCTACCTTCATCACTAGACAACACAATTATTTTAAGTTTTGTAATATTTATTATTGGCTCACACAAGGATGCTGGCCTTAGTTATTTTCTCTTCCATATCTACAACTTACTCTCTGAGTGGCCACTTCTCCTGGTTTTAAACCACTTCACTGGTGATTTTAAATCACTGGTATATATATTTAACTCTGACATTATCCTAGAACTCCAAACTCACATATTTATGTAATTAATTAATCTCTTTAGTAGAAATCTAATAAGTCTAATAATAGCTAGAAATAAAAAATACAAATCATAACTTTCCTCTTCAAACTCATTCTGCCCCCTATTGGTTAACTGGTTTTGCCCTTTATTCAATTGCTCAATCCTCAAACTAAATTAAAAAAATGCCCCTTATCCCTCATATAATGCTTAAGTGAGTCCTTTTGGTCCTCCCTTTAAATATTTAAATATTTGACTTCTAGCAATCTATTTGGCCATTTCAGCTATTAATTTGGACCTTTAGAATATCCTAAGTGGTCTACTTGCTCCCAACTTTGCTCCCACAATGGATTTTCCACATTAACAGCCAGAATGAACTTGGACATGAGATATAAAAATAGAACACTGTTACTTATCTTTTCATGCAATTCCAATCATTTTTGTATTGCATGTGGAATACAATCCAGGGTCTTCACTTTAACCTTTCTCTCTTTCCTCTATTAGCTTTGTCAAACATACCGTCTATATTCTGTTTGACTCACACTGCTTCATGATCTTGGCATTAGTGCTTACAGACACATCAGATTCATTCCCATATCAGAACCCCTGCATCTGTGATTCCCTCTGCTTACAACATTCTCCCCTAAATCTTTCGATGACTCACTCATTTGCTCATTTTGTTTATGTCTTGGCCCAAATATTTCCTCTTTAGAAAAACATCTATGACTACCCTCCACAAATCCAATCTGTCATTCATCGGGCTCATTCCTTGTTTTGCTTTCCTTTGCTTGAAGACTTAAGTCTTTGTACCTGACATTCCATCATCCACCCATTTGTTTCCTCACTCTCTGTCCATGTCTCTGCTGGAATATAATTTTCACAAGATCAAGGACCTTGTCTACCCCACTCACGGTTGAAAGCACTGTGCACTGTAGACACAAAATAAACATTTGTGGAATATATTGATGATGCTGGTAAAATTAATCTTGGTGTAACATTCTCAGCACTCTTACTTCCTGAACTCATTCTAGACTTGGTTATTTGACTTAGAGAAATGAAGACCGTGTGTTGGTGAATAAACTTTAAGGTATTTTAAGTCACTACTTATAAGTTCCCAGTGTTAGAGTAAAAGATTTAAAATATGGGGAGATGCAACTTTGTGATTACTCAGTAAATTAAAAGTCCCTAGCTTTCTCGTCTTCCTTTGCGTGAATATTGCTTACTCTTTTATACTGATCAGAATCATCAGACTTTATAAAACTCATAGATGACTTCCATTACATAAAGACATAGGAACAAATTTATTTGAGATGATCATTAGATGTCATCAATTTTTAGGGCGCCATGTATCCCTGTGACTGACAGTTGTGCAGAAGAAGAGTTAAAAATATTTATTTGGCTTGCCTAACTCAGAGAGGAATTCTGGAATGTGGTGTTGGCATAGGCTCCCATGAAATCACCATTAGTTTTATACAGGAAGATTATTTGGATGTAATGTCTACGTTTTGTTATTAATTATTCAAGTAGGCTTCTTTATGACCTACTTGGGTTAGAAGAGCAAGGAAAAAGTGATATCTTAGCAAGATGGAGACATGCCTGAAAGCACATTCTCCTGTGCTGGATTCCAGCCTCTATTTACTTGGTGGAATGGAGCTCAAATGCAACCTTGTGATTTCTCTTGTTAAGTTTTTTTAGGTTCAATCTCTTCCCTGTTGAATCAGAATTCATGAGGCAATGTTTTTTGTCCGAACTATATCTCAAGATTATAAAAAAACTCTTATCTATACCTCCTTCTAAAATTTGGAATCTATGGAAATTAAGGGTTCTCTCATCCAGTAGTTTTGGTGCTCTGTCTCCTGAACACTTGGTAACATGAAAACACTCCCCTTTTTCTAAAGAAGGCACCTGTGCTGAATGTCTTGGTGAAAGTGAAAGTGAGCATAGATAATTATACCACTATGTGGTAGAGACCTGTGTATTGGCAGACAGACATAGTCCTTCCCTCCCTAATGGTCACCTTTAAGAGCATAGGCTGAAAGGGCATCTACTTGAGAAGATCAAGAGAGTAAAAACAAGAGAGAAGAGCAACAGGCAGAGGGAGGAACAGAGAACATAGTGATATTGTCTATCCAGGCTTCTATCCCCCATCTTCTCTCTCTAAGGGCTCAGCATTGGAGGCCAAGGTGGCCATTCTGCAATCTTTCCCATGAACCCCTCAGTTCCAGCATCTTCTTTAATAAGGCAGGGTCTGCAAGAAGGTGGGGAGACAGGTGCTGAGACAGTTATTATAAGAAGCCTGGCAGAGACTGAGTCATTCCTGAAACACGTCCAAAATTTTGCCTGGTCTCCACCCTCTTTGGAAGTTAAGTCTGAAGCAGGATGTTTGGGTCTTGTTCTCTGGCACCTCATTGTTCCAGTCAGGTGAGAATGGGAACCCACCCCCCAACTCTCTAAGTTAGCTTCTGAGTACAAAGAAACATGGCTGGCAGAGGGAGATTCTCCATGCCCCATGAGGCACAAGGCTCCTCATTCTGAGAGAACAGAGCACCTGGCCTCAGTCATACTCTCAGACTTTGAGCCAGAGAGTCCACACCCTGGTTCCTCTGGTTGGGTGGCTTTGGACAATTTACATGACCTTGCTGGCTCTAGTTTCTTCTGGAATGAGGTCCTTAAAAGTCTACACCTCAAGTGGGTGAGTGAACATTAATGAGATAAATTCTCGCATGCACTATCCTGTTTATACAACCTGGTAGTTAAACCTGATTGAAACAACCATTTTGACCATCAATTTCAGACAGTTCTGTGTGGTCAGTTGGTAGGAGTTGATTTTACCTTCTGACAAAAGTTCAGGGATTCAGCAAGGGCTATTCATATTTGTGATTTGTTCATCCTCGGGTTTCACAAACCAGGTAATTCTCAGATTATTTTTCCCCTTCTGAAGAGCTCCCGATACACTGTGTATACCAAGCTACCATAACACAGCTCAATCTAGGGACCAGGGCCAAAGGTTTTCTCTTAAGACTAAACCAGGAGTTTTGTGGTGGCACAGCATCTAGGGCATTTGCCTTTCACGTGTTAGACCAGGTTTTATCCCCAGCATCCCATATAGTCCCACACACATATAGTCCCATATATACACACACGGTAAACACTGAATACTCCTAGGTATGGCCCCCAAACAAAAGAAAACAAAAAGCAATCAAGACTAAAACCACCTTCTATTTGTAGCTATGTTGCTATGCTTCTCTAGTCTTGACCCCTGCCTGGGCTAATGAGGCCCTTAGTCCACATGGAACCCCAAAAGTTTCACTGAAAGATTTGTTCAAGTACCTCTAAAAATTCTATTTTTCTTCCCTGCCTGGGATTTTTTTTTCAGAAGCTTAGGAATAAATATGAGAGAGAGGAAAGGAAAGGGAAAGGGCAAGAGACAGAGAAAGAGAAAGAGATAGAGAAGTTCCTTGCTTCTGGTCAAACTAGTGATTCGACCCTATTCTCTCCATTACCATAACTCCGACCTCAAATATAAACAGTGAATGAAGATATCTGAGAGTCATTGAGCTCCTTTGGCCTCCAGCCTTGTACTCATGTCACCCCCGTCCCTTCTACCTGGAAGGTCTTTCTAATCCTGCATGTCTCTGTCCAACCACTCTAGTCCTACCTGACAACATATGATGACAAACTTTATAGGAGCCATTTGGCCATCTCATCTGCTGCTCTACTCAAACAACCTTCACACTCAACAGACACTGGTCAAATACAAGACTAAATAAGTCAGTGAATAAAAGCAACTTAGCATAAAATCAAATCCTTTAAAAACTGATTGGGTATGAGTACATGCCCGATGGGGGAATGATCAAATCTCCCTTCTCTTATGGTACCTCTGTGTAGGGTGTCTTCTGCATTTAGTGTGACAGATGGTATTTTCTACTCTTGGGATATCAGAACTCAGTCTGGCTTGGTTTTCATGGTCACACCCTTATGTACTCAGGGAATTCTCTGCAGTGTCAGAGATTGAAGTCCAGGTGGGCTACATGCAAAGCAAACACCTCACCCACTATATTACTTCTTTTGCTCCCAAGGTTTAACTTTTTGATGCACTTGACATGCTTCCTAAAAGCTTTGCCATTATCTTCTCCTGTGTTCTGTGCACCAGGCAATAGCAAACTAGTAAATTTCCAGCCCCACTCTGGGCAAGTAGGATTCTCAAACCTTCACAGGAATCAAAATGCAATTCCAGAACAACCTAAGGTTAGGAAGAAATTATCTCTTTCTTTTTTCTGCTTTATATTTTGCTCTACAAAATATATTTATTATTTTATAAATATGTATTTTATATTTTATTTATATTCATTACTTATTTATTATTTTACTATCATTATTGTTATTTTATTTATTAATATTATTGCTTATTATATTTTATTATTATTCATATTTTGTTCCACACACAAACCAATAACTTCTCAGGAGTTACTCTTGGCTCTGTGCTCAGGCATCATTCTTGGTGGGGGAAGGGAGGCTCTATATGGGAAAAATTAAGCTTTTCACCCACCAGGCACATGGCTGGCTATGCTTTACCTCTAAAGAGAGGCCAAAAGGCAATTGAAGTCCTCAAGCCAGTGATTTATTCTGTTACAGAAATGCATGTATCCAGTCTATTTTGCCAAACAGAGCAACTTTAGTTTGGTTCACTTAGCGAAATTCAATCTACATATTTCTATTCTTTATTTCCATATGGGTTAGCTGTACACGGCCTGGAGTATATACACCATGGCTGGGTGCATGGACGCTGGCTGGGACCAAAGCAGTAAGAAAGGGAGATCGTGGCTCTTTTAAGTTGCTCCATGGTTCAGCAGGCGGCTGCGAAGAGTTCTAAAGCAGCAAACAAACGAAGATCGGTTTATTGATTAGTTTACAAATAAGTGTTGTGGGAGGAAAGTAACTGAATAGCAGGCTGGCTTACTTCTCCTGGCCCCTTTCATTGGGGGGCCTTGGGAGCAGACCTCAAGGGGGAAAGAAAAGAAGCAAAGCAAATGGTTGTCAGGCTGAATAATAGTTTGCACCAAGTTAAAGCAAACATATAAACCCTTTATCTGCTGCTGATTTCGAAGCACTGATGTATGCTGGTTCTTCTTCATTTCCTTGTGAAGAAAGATTTTTTTCAGTATTTTTCTCAGCAGCCAACTGATGCAAATAAAGCAGTAGAGGGTGAAGTTTTGTCACAAGTAACAGAATATCATTTGGTTCCATTGCACCCCACATCCGTGCTTAATTCTGGACATACAGCTACCCAAATAGAGAAAAGCCACTTCCCATTGGAGTACTTTGTACATGGGAGCAAATTCATGTAGCAATACCAGCAGGAGTTCACTCTGCTAAGCTGTGAATCACAATTGGGCAGCTATGGCAAGAAATAAAACTGTCCATTCCTGAAGCACCAGGTGAGTTTGAGGGTAAGAGGCAAGACTGAGATGTCAGTTCCATGAATCTTCAGGAAAGATGATGAGGGGAGTTTAAGAGGTAAAGACAAGAGCTCCTGGTTCCTGAGGTCCTAGGTACATCCAAGGACTGGACCAGCCCATATGTGGTGAGCAGTGTCAGGTTCTTGGTCATTGATTCACTATGCCTTCACCTCCACATACAAAGAGGATCTTGCCTTACTTTGAGCTTTGCTGTTATTGCTGAGAATGTCTCCCATTGACACTGGTTAAGAATCCCTAAAGGGGTATTTCTAGTATCTATTTTCTTTGTCACAAAGGATCCCAAACAAGGTTGGACAGGCAGGTGTCCCTGGCTTTGATACACTTCTTCTGTTGACAGAACATGTATTACTGTTCCTTCCTGCATAGGGGACCTTTTCCCATCAAAGTGTGACTCAACAAATGTATATCCAAAAATGTACTTATTTAACAAGAAAGATTATTTTAAGAAAGGAATGAGTGTTCAAGGGATGCTCCTATTCTATTGATGCATTCACATCACACATGTGGACAATATTTAAGAAATAATATATGCATCTCACTTTCAACACAGCAATTTCATTGCCATCAATTTACCCTGAATGGATCCCACAAAAATAAAATCCATGTTCATTAGAGAGAAGCTTCCCAACCTGGTAAACCCCAAAACACTATAGTTCTTAACCATCCTAGTGATTAAACTGTGGCTATCTGCAGTCACATATGCAGCCAAGCAACATCTCCTATATTCACAGTACTGGAAATCCAGTAGGAAAACAAAAAATTATATGGGAAAGTTGTATAGAAGCCATGAAGCTCAATCAGTGAAAACAACAGCACAAAAGGCTCACCTATCACTTAGCAGTCCAGCAAATACTAGGACAATAACTTCAGAAACACCATTGTGAGACATATATTGTAACAAGAAATATAAAACAAATTCTTATGTGTCTGCTAAGGGATCAGGCTGAAAGGGTGGGTAGATAAATTGGGACATTGATGGAAGAAACATCACATGGGTGGCAGGGTTTGTGTTGGAATGTTGAATGCCTGAAATGACTGCTTTATGAACAACTTTGTAAATCACGGTGTTTACATAAAGTTTTACAGAGAAAAAAAGAAAATGCATGTTCACATGTCTTTTCATTGCAGCATTATTTGTGTTTACAACATTGAAAACAACCGTAGGCCCATAGACAGAATATCTTTACTTAAATCAAATATGGTGTAACAATACACCCTATAGTATAATGTCACATTCAAGTAATGAGAATGAATTCTATTAATGGAGTGGAACAATTTTAGTAGCAGAATAAAACCCAAAACAAGAGATTACAACTCAGAGACTAACCATAGGAATTTATAAATCTTTACTGTAACAGATAGAGAATGCATGGACATATAAATAATGTATTGGGTGGCATATAAGAGTAGAGAAGGAGAGATTTTACTTGCAATAGAATGACAATGAATTATTGTAAAAGAAATCAAGGAATTGGTTCATAGTTTATTTGAAGCTGCCAGGTCATTTATTAATTTGGTATTTATTGAGTGTAGGTAATATGAATAAAAGCATCCTAGGGAGCATGACATTAACAAGAAGAGGACCTACCTTCCAAGGCTTATCTTCTATCTTATCTTCTATTTTCATTAGAAATTCAAGGCTAAACGTGAGAAAGACCTGGAAATAGCAAGGGGAATGGGAGTCAGGCAGGAACCCAGGAATGATTGGTACAAGGCCAGGGAGGCAGAATCTACAGAATTGAATAGTAAGATGGGGAAGTTGGGGGTTTTATTCAAGCACCATGAGAAGCAAATGACTAAATGACTAAACAAGGGTAAATCATGCTATGAATTGCAATCTGGCTGCCCAATACAATAAGGAATGAGAATGGGGCAAAGTGGAACCAACAAGGAGAATAAAGACAGTGTCCATATAGCAGACTGTAGTTAAATAGACATGGTCATCAGCAAAAGCTTCAGGAAATGCTCCCTTAAAGACCCAGAGAGTAAATATTTTGGGCAAAATCTAGGCTAAAAGGCAAGCTCAAGACTTTCAGGTATTTATATAAACATTTACAACCACAGTGTTAAAAATAAATGAAGAGAAGTCATTCTGAGTTCAAGGCTATCAAAACAAACTCCACCACTGCTAAGCAGATGGCTGAGTCAAGGCTAGAGTTTGCATGCCCTGGTGTGGGACCACAAGGGACTCGGGTCTCAGTGAAATGGATACTAAACTGTTCACTTGCCAGATCAGAGATGGGAGGGAACCAAGTTCCTGCTACTGAGCAACCAGAACACTGAGCCAGAGTAACTGATCTGAAGATATGGGTCAGCTCAATCTTCTCCTCATAATCTGAATTTCTAGAGCTGGAGTGTGGCTCTTGCTTCCATTTCTGAATGTCAGGTCAGAGCCTTGTTTGGGTTCAACAACTGTGTCTGGAATAAGGGAGCCAATGAATTGGCCTCTGTACCATAATGTGGAGCTCCCCATTGGTCGGAAAACCTCAGGCATTGCAGGACTGAGCAAAAAGGATGAAGGGGAGTTTCTCATCCAAGTTCAACCAATCTCATTGTCACAACACAACAATTCCATTGTTGTCATGATTTATCTTCTAACAAGGTGAATGACCTGTAAGTTTTCCAAGTAAATTCTGGTATGCAGTTTGACCAACAATAATAGGGAAACTAGAAGCTCCCTACAGAGGAATGGCTAATCCATTGGGATTTATAGCACAATAATCATGCTCAGGGAGTTTTCTTCAAAAGCACAATGGATTCAGGTTGCACACTGGTGAATTTTTGTATTGTTGCTCACCAATTGCCTGGAATATGAAGAAGAATATGCTGCACAATAGGATTTGAGTAAGTATAAAACACAAAATTCAGAGAAGCCCATTCCTTCAAGTTCCATCTTCCAGTTCACTGAACATCATGTAGTATTATTCAGTAATATCAAATCATTCCAATCGTATATGATTCATTGGCAACATAAGACTTTG
>PVKC010008291.1:0-29728 GCA_004027635.1 Crocidura indochinensis | reverse complement strand
ACATATATATAAAATATATAATAATATATGTATAATATATATACTTATATATATTCCCCCTTTCTCTTCTTTCTTTATGTGCTCTGCCATGTTTTTACCTCAAGATCATGGCTTTTATGTGATGCTTACCTTTATTGGTGGAATACTCACTGGATATATTATTTCACGTGACACTCCTTTTTGGACTGCTGGAGTGATTCACCACTGTCCCGTACGTCTCTCAAACCGAGGATGAGAGCCTCTAGAAGGACCCCGCCCATTTTCCGTGTATTTGATTTTTACTCCAGTGAATTACTTTTCCCTTCTTCAAACAAAACCATGTAACATGATCTATCTAGTCCCGACCCCCAATTACAGGAGGAAATAAGGGAGCTATCAAGTCCACACAGGTGTAAGACCACTGGGTAGCAAGTTAGGCACAGAGGAGATCACGTACCCTTGCAGGCCTGGGACTGAGGGAGGTAGATATGGGAGGTAGGATGGGAACGGAGGTGTAGGGAGAACAATTCGGTGAAGGGAATCCCCCTGATATTAAGTTATCATGTACCTAAAATATTATTGTCAACAAGAGTTTTCTCTACATGCAAAAATTAGGGGTGAGGGGAGGACAACTTCAGTGGTGGGAATTCTCCTGATTCAATATTAATATGTACTTAAAATATTGCTGTGAAAGATATGCAACACACTTTGCTCAAAATAAAAAAATGAAAAAAAATTTGGACTGCATAATATATACAGTAACTACTTGTAACTATTTCTAAATAAAGGTGTCTAATCGCTAAATTATAAACCAATAAATAGCTGGCATATGTTTTTTTGTTCATTTGTTCAAAATTGGCCTATATCCATTAAAGTCATAAAATTTTTTACTCATAACTGCAATAAAAATGTTAACATTATTTTCAAGAAATCCACTGATAAGTTGTCCTATTTTTACAACAGCACACTCTGAATCTGTCAGTCATTAGGAGTTGGCTGGCAGTAATCTTGTGCTCTCTTAAGTCTTCTGTCTCATAGGACAATTTAAAGATTTTCCTTTTTATTTCTGAGTATAAAAGAAATTTGTTAGTTCTTCCAGGAATGAGTATTTGTATTAGCATTTAGGTTTCTCTCTATTAAATTCTTCATATAATAAAATGGGTATTAAAAAGGGTAAAACAAATTTCATATTATTAAGTTGAAGTTAGATAAAGTTTGAACGTCTCTGACACCACAGTTCAAAGAACATATGCATATGACATATAGATATCTGTAAACTTCTAGTCATTGAAAGTTGCCATTTCATTTGATACTTTTACCAAAATATGCAGATAATGTCTATATAAATCTATAATATGTCTATATTAATCTATTCAACATAGATAGAAATGATGATATAAAATAATGCTGATAGGGGCCAGAGAGATAGCATGGAGGTAAGGCTTTTGCCTTTCATGCAGAAGGTCATCGATTCGAATTCCGGCGTCCCATATGGTCCCCCGTGCCTGCCAGGAGCAATTTCTGAACATGGAGCCAGGAATAACCCCTGAGCACTGACGGGTGTGACCCAAAACCACACACAAAAAAGAAGGCTGATAATTTTATATACCACTGTTATTAATTTCAGTTTCTTAATCAATTAATTAAATTAAAATGTTCTCATAATTAAATTAAGCTTAAAATATGCTTTTTGTTTAATTCATCCTTTCATGTGTCCTCAAAACCACTCTATTTGAAGTAATTTCAGTTACTGTATTTTCCGGCGTATAAGACAACTTTTGAAATGAAAAAAAAATCAACCGAAAATCCAGGGTCATCTTATATGCCGAATATATTCTGAAAAAGGTTTCAATATGCTGCGAAACGAAAATCACCTGAATATTGCCACAAAATGAATTTTCCAACTCAATCCTGCACCAATCATTGCAAGGCTGCTCAGACCGCCTCTCTAACAGTCAATCCAAGCAGGCTTTTAATGTATGCAAATTATACAATGTTCTGTACCCGAAGCTACACTGTAAAAAGCCTGCTTAGATTGGCCAGAGTCAGAGAGGAAGTCTATTGCAGTATAACCTTCGAAACTATGTTTTAACTGGAAATAGAAAATTTTTTTTAAATATAAAGAATTAAAAGGAAAAGAGTGCATGGCACTGTGGACTTCACCACTTCATGTGTTAACTGGAGACCCTATCCATAAAATCATAGAAAATTATGTTTCTGGTTTTTAGAGTTGACACACTATGTTTTGTGACTTACATCAATATTAAATGAATGAGACTAAAATATATGATCTTACTTCATTATTCAAATTCATCTGTCATCTTTCCATTTCCTATTCCGATATACAATATTCCATGCTTGGCTTCTTATTCTTGTATTAATGTATACTTAGTGTTATCTAATTGTAATTGGCTTTGTGATTCTCAATTCCTTTTACTCTGCTACATATTTTTCTTACAATTGTAATCTTCTAATATACAAAAATTATTTATTTCTGTTTTCTGTTCATTTATTTCTCACAAGAAATCAGGCATTCCCAAAACAAGAAATTTAACTATTTTGTCCATCTATATCAGTAGAACTGAGTAGAACAGTTGCTAATACATTCACATATTCAATAAATACTTGTTGAATGAATGAATAGATATCTTGAATAATACCATTATTCATTTTAATCACACTTTCTTAAGCTGGGAAACTATAATCTACTCCTAAACTAATAAATTTTATATCCTATTATTTTTTTCAGTGTTTTTTTTCTTGACTATGTGTAATTATTACCCAATATTCACTCTGAGATAGGAATAGTAAAGATCTTTTATTACTTATTTCACTAAGATCTGGGAACACCCACTCCTGTTTTTAACTATACCCTCTCAGAGATATTTTTTTAGGGTCTACAGAGAATGTTGAGAAATAAAAGAAAAGGAGAAGCCTCTTATGGTATGCACATGGAAACAGTTTTTAATAAAGCGTGAATATTAAATGGTCCTCCTGGTTGTGTGTATGCGTAGATGTGGGAACAACAAAAATAAGAATAGGGCTGGAGCTCTAGCACAGTGGGGTGTGCATTTGCCTAGCACATAGCCAACCCAGGTTCAATCCCCAGTATCATATATGGTCCCCTCAGACTGCCACGAGCAATTTCTTTTTTTTGGGGGGGTGGGGGCACATCTGGTGACACTCAGTGGTTACTCATGGCTATGCACTCAGAAAACGCTCCTGGCTTGGGGAACCATATGGGATGCTGGAGGATCGAACCGTGGTCCAACCTAGGCTAGTGCTGGCAAGGCAAACATGCCTTACCTCTCAGCACCACTGCTCTGGCCCCAACCATGAGTGTGTTGGTGTGGCACAGAAACTGAAAAACACACAAACATAAACTAAGAACAGATTTAAGGGGGAAAATATTACCCAATATTCACTCTGAGATAGGAATAGTAAAGATCTTTTATTACTTATTTCACTAAAGATCTGGGAACACCCACTCCTGTGCTCAACACGAATCACTTCAACAATATGCAAGTCCATGCACCACTTGTGCAATGAAAGAAGAAAATCACTAGAAACCTCTAGCTCCCAACAGTGAGATAAAAACCACATCATCTCAGCACAGAGGCACTCCTCTATCTCTCACAGATTTCTGAATTTCATTTTAAAACATAGTTTCCTTAAAAACAAAACACAAACAAACAAAAAGACTAGCGACCTCCACGCTCTAAGCCTTATTGCCTAGCTGCCTTCCTTGCCTGTTCCACATGTGAGGTTCCCACGTTAGACACTTGTTGTTTGGTTTAAACAAGAATCTAACGAATCCCCCAAATAGGGTCCCCAGAAATTGTTTCATGTCTCCAAAACATCTGATCCAGTCTTGTGGGTTATGGTTTGCAATCTCCATTATAGAACTTAGAACAGTGTATCTATCCTGTATACCCCTTTTTGCACAGAAGAGGCATTTAATAGGTGCTCAACCAAATAAATTATTTAAATAGACAGACTAGAAAAATAAGACATGATTTTATGCAGAGGATTTATCTTAAGGCTCCTTACTGAGAAATTACAAAGATATATGGAGACAACTTTAATTTCCTAAATTTGCATTATCAATTCAGACATAACTCAGGGGTATTGTTTGTCCTAAATTAAGCCAAAAGAAATTCTGGAGACTCATTACAACTTATGAGTTTCAAAACAGTTGACATTACTTTTAGATTGATTTAAATAGACAGGCATTATCGGTAAAGAAAGTCTTCTGGAGCATGAGACTGGTTCTTTTGGTTTTTGTTTGTTTTTGTTTTGGGGCCACAACCTGTGATGCTCAGGGGTTACACCTGGCTACGTGCTCAGAAATCACTTCTGCCTTGGGGGACCTTATGAAACACCAGGGAATGGAATTGCGGTCCGCCCTACACATGTTCGTCCGCACATGCAAGGCAAAGTTCCTACCACTTGCACCACCGCTCTAGCCTCGAGACTGGCTTTTAACTTGTCTGCAATTCCCTTTGTCTGTCACAGTAAAACTTAAGAAACAAAGATCTAAGAAAGTAATGGGAGAGGAATTTGTTTCAGTAAACTAGTAACGCCTGAATGCTTCAATACACTACATGGCATGTCAAATATAATCAGACAGTGAAATAACTCAGAATTGGCACTGAAAAACAGGAAAACATTGATTTTTTTCTTTTTATTTAAGAAAATATTATAGAGAATACATAAACATTCTTGGCTTCATATTTATGAACAATTTACTTTTACTTTTTTCTAGTGGATGAAAGCAAGTGCCTTTAGATAGGAATCGGTCTCATTTAAGTAATGCTTCCATTAAGCTGATTTTATTCAGATACATTAGGCTACTTCCCTTTTCTTCAATAGGGTCTGTCTTGAACAGAAATAGTTCCCTCAAAATCACTTAGAAGTGTGAAGGCTCTTCATCTTAAGTTCCACTCCCTGACCTCTGCAGATACCAAGATCTCTGGATACAGAGGTCTGATTTTATCACCCAGGATGGAGCAGAAGTCTTCCATACACCACAAAAGCACCAAGGGGAGAGTAAATGAACTGAAAGGAGTCTATAGTTAATCCTATGACAATATACTTCAAGGGTGGAGAAACCCTGTTTTTCTTAGGCCACGGAATTCCTTTTCGAATGACCCTAATATTTACTGTGCCTGAGCAGGAGGGAAGAAAAAAAATTAAAAAAAAAGGCAAAAATCACAATTTTTTTATCTAGTTTTTGCCAATTTATTTGTTTTGGTGTGGTTATTGCAGTTGTTTTCTTCATTCATATGTAGTTTTTTTTTCTTCTTTTCTCTTCTCCCTTTATGTGCTCTGTCATGTTTTTTTATCTCAAGACCATGGTCTTTATGTGTGCTTATATTTATTGTTGGAGTGTTCACTAGATGTTTTATTTGCCACTTCTTTTTGTACTGTAGTGGTGTTCCGCCTCCTTTTTTCGTCTCTCAAAACTAGGATGAGAGCTTCCAAAAGGACTCTGCCCATTTTTGGCGTATTTGATTTTTTCCCCAGTTTATTACTTTTCTCTTCTTCAAACAAAACCACATAACTTGATCTATCTAGTCCCGCCTCCCAACTAGAGTGGGAAATAAGGAAACCAAGACCAAACTACCAATAAGTAGTCAGCTAGGTACAGAGGGAACCACTTATTCTGGCAGCCCTGGAGGTAAGGGAGGAGGATATGGGAGGTAGGACAGGAACGAAGGTGGAGGGAGGACAATTAGGTGATGAGAATTTCCTGATTTTATGTTAATATGTACTAAAATATTATTGTCAATGATATGTAGGCCACTGATTAAAATAAAAATCATATTAAAAATTAAAAAAAGAAGAGTAGGGATAATATAAAAATTATTAAAAGTTAGATATGTCAGATATGTTTCTGTGATGATGATGAATGAAAGATTGGATATTGTTACTTCATATAACGATTTGTTTAATAGTAGATATTCCCATATTCTTCTCTGTTTTTCATTTTACCAAACACCAAACTGCCCGTTTTAATAGCACAGAGTTCAGTCTCACTGATTTGGAAATTTCTTGAGAAACATTTCATCATTTTCAAAATTCATGCAAGATATTGCTAAAACTTATCATATTGAATAAACTTTACCAAAGGGGGGAGAAAAAGAAGTGTGACAGCTCTGAGAACATTAGAGGAGGGAAGTTGAAACTGTTAGTGGAATTGGTCCTGAAACTTCGTCTGAAATTCAACTATGAAAAACTGTAAATCACCATGGTTTCAAAAAAAATGTTCTTAAAATGCAAGCTACTTTTAAACATGCAAACAATTTGCATAAGTCACACTTATTCTTGGGCATCAAGATGTAATGAACCTTTATTAATGATAATAAAGAGTGAAAACACTCAATATTTTTTGGTGCATTTACTGTACCTCCTCTTTCTATAATAGCTAAAGATTAAAATTAGAGAAATTGTATGGTTATCAAATACTATCCTGGTTTTAGTTCTATAAAAATAAATAAAATTAGAGGACCATAGAGATAGTGCAATTGGTAGGAGGCTTGTCTTGCCAAGTGATCGACTTGGGTTCAATACCTGGTACCTTACATGGTCTCCTGAACGTATCCAGATAGATTTCTGAGTGCAAAAAACAGGTAAAAACCCTGAGCACGACTGAATATAGGAAAGAAAAAAAAAAGATCAGAATTGGAAAAAACCAGATGCTGTCTTTGTTTATTCTAAAGAGTTAAGGAAGAAGGAACATAATCTGTCAGTTAAGAGAAAATCTGAATCTCTTGCCAGAGTTTATTTTATGTTTGTCTGTTTTTGATTTTAGGTCACACATGTCAGTGGTCAGGGGTTACTCATGGCAGACTCGGGGCCTAAATGGGGATAGAACCTGGGTCAGCCCCATGCAAGGCAAAACCCTACCTGCTGTGCTATTGCTCCTTCCCCGAGGGTAATGACTATGAATTTGCAAAAGTAGGTTTCATTTGAGAAATAAGGATATTTTAATTACTCAGCTCAAAAATATTTTATGTATACTAAATGTATTAATGCACACAAAGCCTTGGGAATAGGGGTATGTCTAGCTAAGTGTTTGTTATAGTCATGACTTTTTTACAGAAGGTATTAGCTCAAAAACTCAGAGCCATAGACATCAGGACCTTGGAGAATCAATGAATCAAATGTTTAATTAACTCAAATGTTCATCCATTAAAATATCTTTTATCTTCCTAATAAAACACTCAGACACAATAATCTATACTAATATTTAACAACTTATAAAGATCAGGGTCTTCATTTCTTAAGATGTTCAAGATATAAAAATTGCTGGTTTCTAGACTATATTCAGCTAGTCTCAGAATGCATACAATTGCATTGCTTTCTATCAATTATCCAGCTATATAAAGTCTCTTGAAACTATTTTTCTAAAACAGGCAACAATCTTATCATGTAACTGTAAAACTCTAGATATCCATGCTTGTTGTTTAATATGAATTTCCTGGAGTCTTAAGAAAAATTGCTATTGACTAGTTTCATTAGGAAACTATTGACCCTTTTCCACTAGAGCATCCTGAGAAGAAACTCACTAAATATGCCAATATTTCATCATTAGAATATCAATGTTCAACTGGCACATTGAGGGATATGGCTTATTTAATCCAAGATTAAAATTTTATAGGCTACATTACCTACAGTAAATTGCTTTATATATTTAGAAGAACAGCTGCTTTCTAAGTGTTTGACAGCCATGTATTTGAAGCCTATATTAGGTGAACCCAGGAACACAAGTGCAGATGTCACGATCACTGTGAAATTTGTAGTATTTCCATCTAAATCTCCCTTTTACAATCACATTCATAAAGGCAGTTTTCAAAAGGAAAAGCATTCTTTTATCATAGTCCACTGAATCCAGAGAGATAGCTTAATCCCTCCATTCCCTTTCTAAGGCTTCAATCTTAAGAACTAATCAAAAATTATTTATAAAATCATTTTTATTAAATGTCAATATTAATTTAGCATTCAAAAATATATTGTAGGCATAGACCAATAAAAATAGACTTAAAAGGTTCCACTTATAATGTATGTATGCAAAATTGGTGATTTGTGAACATAAGAGAATCATTGTTGCACTGGTTCTCAACAAAGCACTCAGAGAATATGAGTATAATCAAATAACACATGCTAGATTTTAGTACACCTGAATGTAAGAAATACCACACACTCCAAATGGTTAATAAGATAGGCCACTTAATAGTAAATAGAATATCAAGTGAGAAAAAAGGTGGGGACATGTCAGCAAAATTTTGCTAGCACTCCATTAAGAGATAAAGAAGCTAATCTTCACAACACCAGATATGTCCAAATTCAACTATTTCCTCTGGCCTCTAAAGAGAGTGTAGACCATGATATTGTATCTTGTGCTCCTGTATAGTCTCCTCTTATCAATATCTACTTTTAACTCAGCTTCTAAATACAACTATTTTCAGGGGCCTAAAAGTACAGTGTGGTGGGGTGCTTGCCTTAACACATGATGGAGCTGTGGCAGATTACCCCTGAATCACAGGGGTAATCCCTGAACCACAGGGGTAATCCCACAGTGCAGAGTCAGGAGAAGGCCATGAGCATCACCAGGTGTGGTCCAAAACCAATAAAAAATAATGTACTGATTCACCAAAATAGCAAAAATTTGTTTAAAATTTAAAGGATCCCATGCCACAATAGAATATAATATAGCCACAATGGATTAGATACCTAAAATATGCCCCAACAAACATTATTATCCATGTACTTTAAAACATTAATTTTATTGAAACCATTGTGATTTACAAAGTCCTTCACAGTTAAATTTCAGACATACAGTGAATCTGGGCCATTCTCACCACCAGAGTAGACCTCCCTCTACCAATGTTCCCAGAGTGCAACCTATACCAACATACTTTGTACTTGTTTTGCCATATATTAGTTCCATTTTAAGTTTGAATTAGTTTGGATAGTCCCATTTAAGTTTGGGTCTCTTGATTCTATTTTTGTTGACTTTGGCTTTGATATTTAGTTCTGTCCTTTTATATCTCCACCGATGCATCTGACACTTCTTGGTTTCTGTCATCGTGAACTTTACATCCTAATATTCATGCCCCTTCAGATTTCTTCCAGCCCATGGGAAAATCATTTGTAGTTTTTCAGCAAAAATCCTTCCCCTTGGGGCTGTAGTGGTGGCACAAGTGGTAGGGTGTTTGCCTTGCACAAACTAACCTAGGAAAGGCCGTGGTTCCATCCCTGACGTCCCATATGGTCCCCCAAGCCAGGAGCAATTTCTGAGCGTATAACCAGGTCTAACCCTGGGTATGGCCCTAAGAGCAAAACAAAAAAACAAAAACAATTTCCTCCTCCTTATGTATTTTCCACTCAACCAAGACACTCTCAACTATGTTCACCTCCTCTGGAAGCCCATCTTTGTCTAAAGCCATTTCTGTATTCTCCGTGTTTTCATCTTCTCTAAGGTCTTTATGTTCACTTATTATTATGACATTAAACAAAATTTTAATATGAGTTTTTATCTAATTATTTCTTCTAAATATCCTAAATATTCCTAACTCTATTGTTCTCAGGTCAGAAAAGTAACTAGGGAATAGTAGCTTTGAAACAAGAATTGTTATAGAAGTGAAACAAGTCTGGAGTTGACATGAAATGAATGGCATAATTGATATTTCTGAGGAAATGAAAAAAAAAACACTGACTCCTTTCACAAATTTGAGAAAAGAATAGAAAGCTTCTAGCAACTTTCTTTTTACTAGTCAACTACATTAGTTCAAAAGAAGAATCTTCTGGTAGGATGCAGTTAGGAGGTAAGGTGTTTCCTTGCACAAAGCTAACCCAGGTTTAAAGATTCCCAGAGGCACATATGGTTCTGATACAAGTCAGGATTAACCCCCAGCACAGAATCAGGACTAAAACCTGGGTATTATTCCAAAACAAGACAACAAAACAAAACAAAACAAAAACAGTAGAAATGCTATAGGAAGCAATATGTATAGTAATAATACTGAAATTAGAGCATCACAGAAGTGCATATTTTATCTTCTTTGTGATTTCTTCATCTGCCTTGATTGGTGGACTAATAGACATTCAATAAACTTCTGGCTAAGAGATGCAGAGCAAATAAAAAGCTGAACTGAATAAAGGGCAAGAAACTTAAAAACTTAGAAATGTATAGAGAAATAAAGAGTTCCTTACATTAAAATAAATAAGGATTTATTACTAAGAGTTTAACCAAACAGTGACAAATCCTTGGCCATGAATTAAAAAACTAAGTACCAAACTGTGGGGAAAGTGGTCAAGGAATAAAAATTAGACCAGTGCTGACATAAGGAATTGATGGAGAATCATGGGCACTTTGATGGTATGGGTGCAGTAATTCAAAATCAATACCTTAAATGTCAACACTATTGTAACCAGATTATTTAAATTGTAATAAAGTAATCCTTATAAAAAGGATGCAATCAAATATTTCTTTACTTTTACTTTGCGATTGTTTTATTTACTTATTTATTTAAATTAAAGTTTCCTCTGTCATTCTCTACTCTGAATAGAGTGTAGACCATGGTTTTGCCAAACTTCAATATCCCAGATCTTACTCTTGATTCAAAGTTTAGAGATCATCTGATCAGTCTTAGCAGGGCTGAGGAGATAATAAAGAATCCTGGAGACTGAAATGCAGATTGACCAAGTGCAAGCTAAGTGCTCTATTATACTATCACTCTTATCTCATTTTTAGGTTTTATTAATGTCTATGTCTGGCAGTGCTCTGTGCTCAAGGATCGGTCATGTCAGGTTCAAGAAATTATATGTTGTGCCATGAATAGAACCCGGGTCATTCTGTGCAAAGCCAGTGCCTTATAGTGCCTATACTATACTTCTTGTCCAAAAAGAAAATGTTTTAAAATTTGTTGAAAATTAATAATAAACTAATAATAATGTATATTCTCTTAAGAGTTTGAATGAAAAGTAAAATGTCCACATTCTTAAACAGGGTTAAATATCAATATATTTATCAAGTATAAATATTTACCAAGTAATAGATAATTATTCTGTCTACAATGATGGTTCTGAATAACAGTATGTATACAAAGGTAATTTTTACAAAAATACATATTTTTATAAATTTTGTGCTAATGTGAATCCATATCATGTATTAATTTGAAATAGGTCATTGCAAGTAATTGAGTTATAATAAAGATACTAAAGAGATTAGGGAAATTTTTCTAATAAAAGGCTTCTTTTACATAAAGAATAAAGGCCTGAATGTAGAATTATTTATTTTATTACCACCTCCAGTATTCCTTTGTATCTACTATTGAAATAATGAGTTTGCACATGTGCCAGGCTAAGGTGATCCCTAAGGCTAGGGTGTGATATTCACACACTCATCTCAGTGCTCACTTACAATTCCACTTTTACTGTGGTGCTAATTGCAAGAGAGACAGACAGAGAGAAAGAGATAGAGAGAGAAGGAGAGAGAGAGGGAGAGAGAGAAATTAATTTTATTAAGGTGTTTTACATAGCTGAGTTTCAGGCATAAAGTGTCCAACTACAGAGCCAATATTACAAACAAGTTAAATGAATATTTTTAAGAAATGCCCTTTAAATTCAGAAATAAAATAAGTGGCAGAACTTTATAATTTGCTATTATAACTCACTTAGATTGAATGGCGACATAAGATATACTTTCATCTCAAAATGTTTTTAAATAAAAGGGAATCAATCTAAGAGTTTTTATATTTTAAAGGGCTAGAAATATAGTAGAGTGCCTCCCTTGCAAATGTTTTCTCTAGGTTTGATTTATGATACCCCAAACCACCCCAGGATTGATCTTTGAGACTAGAGTCTTGACTAAGTCTGAGCACAGCTGAGAATAACACACACACTCACTCACACCCATATCCAATATTTGTTAATTTAAAAACTTGCCATCAAAAAGCTAAATCTTATATATGTATGTGAACTATATTTCTCTATGTCTTGTTGATGTAAAAAAATCTACACTTTTCAGAAGGAAATAGACTAACATAAACATTATTCCTATGTTGCTTTTAAACAATGCATACAGTAAATAAGCATTAAGCAGATATAGCATATTTTTGTTGGCTTAAAATGGGGTTACCCCAAAACAGCAATCAAATGATATATTTATACTTTTATTTATTGTAAAGTAGGCTTTATTTTTATTATGATAAGACTTAGTTAGAATTATATATTCTTAATTAAATTTTAATTTTGACATTAGATCAAAAAAGAGGAAGTAGGTACAGACTGCAATTATAAAGGGTTATAATTAATTACATAACTTCAATATGCTTTTAGGATAAAAAGCATTATTTTCCATACCATGTTATACATTTACTTTTACAATTTACTCAAAATTAAATTTTTTTCATTTCAAATGTAACAAAGGTTTAGCAAGGACCAAGGTGTCCCCAATACCCCTAAAATAAGTTTGCTAACTTGTTATCTCCTTTGTGATCTAATGTTAAATTCAATGAAGTACTAGTGTCATCTTCTAACAACAAGCCTTATATTAGAATTATTTAACATTAGACACATTTTTAGGATCCATTAATTCCAACAAAGTTTATGAGAATAATGAATTGCTTGATTATTTTGTGGGATGTAAAAACACAAAGAGAAAGAAAATCAAACAGCAGTGACAAAAAAAAAGATCAGATAAGAAGTGCCTTCTTTAGGGTGTGTGAATTTTATTTTATAGACTTTTATGTAGATGTTCTCTTTTTTCTGATAGATTATTAAATTGAATTACAGTTACAAAATTGTATGTGACTGAGTTTCAATCATACAATGCCCAACATTCCTTTCACCCGTGCATATTTCTTACCACCAATGTCCCAGTTTCCCTCTCTCCCTCCTACTACAGACTCCCTACTGCCACAATGGAAGGCATTTCTCTCTGTGTGTGTCTCTCTCTTCCTCATTCTCTTGCATTCTCTTACGTTATTCTGTTAGACACTGTGGTTTGAAATATTGTTAAAAAGGGTATCATGCAAATCATTTTACTCTATTCAACACTCAGTTCTTGTTCAGAATGATCATTTCTAACTATCACGTTGATAGTGGTTCTTTCTCTATCCTATTTACATACTTCCATAATTTGTGGCAAGCTTTCTGCAATTTATTGGCCCATCTGGCTTTCATCTCTGTCGCCTTTGTGTATTATTACATACCAACTTGTTTCTTTTATTCACAAATGAGTGGGATCACTGTACATCTATACTTTTCCCTCTGTCTTATTTTGCTCAGCATAATACATATAAGCATATTTTGTGACGTATTTTTCCTAACAACTGAGTAATATTCTATTGTGTAGAGAAACTTTATCCACTCAATCTGCTCTTGAATATATGTTCTTTTCAGATTCTGTCTATAGGAGTTCAGAGAGTTTATTTATTTATTTATTTATTTATGTATTTTTATTTTTTATTGTTTTGGTTTTTGGGTCACACTCGGCAGCCCTCAGGGGTCACTCCTGGCTTTATGCTCAGAATTCGCTCCTGGCAGGCTCAGGGACCACATGGGATGCCAGGATTCAAATCACCGACCTTCTGCGTGCAAGGCAAACTCCCTACCTCTATACTATCTCTCCTGCTCCTAAAGAGCTTTTTGCATTGTGTTTTTGAGGTTCTAGGAAAAATTCTCAAGAGCATTATTGAAGAGTCATATTTATAATTTAATTTCTAGTTTCTTGAATAATACACAGATTGTTTCCAAAATGGTTGGACCAGTCAATATTCCCATTAGCAGTGGATGAAAATCCCTTTCTCCCCACATTACACCAGCACTTCTTCCTGTTCATTCTGATGTGTGCCAGTCTTTGTCGTGTGAGATTGCTCATTGTTGCTTTGACTGGCATCTTCTGATGATGAATGATGTGAAATATTTTTTCATGTGCCTGTGGCCATCTGCATTTCTTCTTTGAAAAAGTTCCTGTTCATCTCTTTCTGTTTTTGAATTGGATTGAGTACCTTTTTTCTTGTTAAGATATACTAGTGTCTTATATCTTAGATATTAGCCCTTGATCAGTATTATCAGATTCCCTGGGCAGTCTTTGTAGCTTGTCACCATTTCCTTTAAGGTAAAGCATCTTCTTAGTTTAATGTAGAACCAATTGTTCATCTTCAATATCGTTTGCTTGATCAGTGGTGTTTCATTCTTGAATATGCCTTTGGATTCTATGCCATGAAGAGAACATTAGTATTTATTTTAAATATTTTTCTGACCTCCATTGGGTACATATATGTTTAAAAGTGTTACCTTTTAAAGGTATCTTTTAGAAGTACATCTTCCTGATGTACATAACTCTTGATAAAAATAACCATTTTTTCTGATAATCTTTTTGAGCCTGAAGATTAATTATTGTATGATTTAATATGGCCATATTTATGAGTGAGCTGTTTGATTAAAGGACTGTCTTCCAAACTTTTCACAATGAGTTTTTGCTTGCTCTGACTATTCAAATGTGTTTCTTGCAGACAGAAGAATGCTGGGTTCAATTTTATGATCCATTTTGCTACTCTGTTCCTTAATTGCTGCATTTAGTTCATTGACCTTGAGAGAGAGTACTGTCTTGCAAGTTTGAGTCATTATTTTGATGACGATGTTTGCATTTGTAGGGTATTTCTTGTTTCAAAGTACTCCCTATTCTTCATGTGAAGCTGGTTTAGAGTCTATAAAATTTTGAGTCTGTAAAGTTTATCCATGAATCATGACATCTTTCCTTCAAACTTCAATGAAAGTTTCAGTGGGTAAAGTATTCATGATGAGGCATTCATTAATTTTTTTCCCCACTATATCCCACCACTGCCTTTTGGCTATGAGAGATAAATCTGCAGAAAATCTTTTTTAATTTTTTTTGGTTTTTGGTTTTTGGGCCATATCTGGCGGTGCCTCAGGGGTTACTCCTGGCTCTCTGGGTTTTTTTTTTTTAAGCTGGTATTCATCAGGCAACTGGGATATGGGTGCATGCACTGGTCAGCTCTGGGAACTTCTCAGCTATATTGTCTTTGATAGTGCTTCTTCCTGACTATTTCGGACCCAAATGTTTCAGATGTTTCTGTGTAAATGTATCTCCGAGTGCTATTGTTTGTTTATTTTGAGGATCCCCCCCCATTTTCTCTTTGTTTATTTTAAGACTCTTCCATCTCTGCCGTTATGTGGAAGTTTATCCAGTTCATATTTGAGCTCACTCATTCTGTCCTCAGTAGCTATTCCTCCACTGGTGAGGTCTTGCTGTGAGTTTTTCATTTCATCTCCAACATTTTTCACTTACACCATTTCTGTTTGAGGTTTTTTTCATTTCTACTCTCATAGCCTCTTGAGTTTTAAGGGCTGTCCATTCTATGATTTCTTTGAGTTCCTTAGACATCCTAAAAATCTCCCCTCTAAAGTCCTTATTAGTGAAGTTACACAAGTGCCTGATACTTGTTGGATCTTCAGAAATACTATTTCATTTTTTAAGTGTGATGGTATTATTTCCCATTGTGACCACAGTAATCCAGTGGTGTTTTTCTTTTTAATGGTTGTTGTGTGGCTCAAAAACTGGAAAAAAATGTGTGGCCATAGAGCAAAGGTGAGTAGCAAATCTCTTCTCATGGAGCATTGCTGTTAGTATGAAAATGGCTCTTCTAAAACACAAAGAAGGAGAGCCCAAATGGGGTGGCTGGAACATCCCTCAGCTTGCCCCAGTGCTTATCTTTTCTATGGGAACACTGACCTACGTTTGAAAATGGCTCTTCTGAGTCACTTCCTTTCTGTTTCATTGCCTCAGTTTCTTGGGACTCTGTTATTTTGTACTCTTAATTTACAATCAAGTCCTCCAATTTTCAACTTTATCATGAACTACAGGCAATTACTTCCCATCAACACTGATAAAAAGAGCTGCCCAACTGTTCAACAATTGCTCTACAAAAAAGATCACTTATTTTCAAAAATGATTCCCCTCATCAAGCTCCAGAAAATCTTGGTCATTGTTCCAGACCCAGATATAGCATAGTGTTAGCAACAAGAATCCAAATCCAGATAGAATTTTACATTATGCAAATATATCTCTATTTGGGTAAAGATTTATGACAACTGAAACTACTTTGACATATTCTGTATTCTGGTATTTTTTAGAGTGTTAATCTCACCTTTTCACAATCTAAATTGCTGATTAATTCAATGGAAAGTATCAATGTGATCCTTAAGAACATGCACTTTGTTATGTAATGGGTTTTAATGATTAGTCTAAATGCAACTCCTTCATTGCCAGAAAAGAAAAACCTCTTCCTAAATTATCTCAGCCCCAGGGGGACTTTGTGGGAAGTGGGAATGTGATTGGGGAATTCTCAATTGACAGATGGCAGATGTATTCAGCATTCATGCCCTACATTTAGATGGATTAATAGTAGCTGAAGGTCATTCTGTGGATTTGTTCCTTTAAAGGAAAAATAACATTTAGAAAGATTCAGATTGAGTGTGTAAGCAGATACCATCCATAGAACTATCATACTCAGAAATTTTTCTCAATAATTGACAAAATTTAAATTACACATAGTTAATTAAAAATACATTCAAGCATATAAGAAGAATTCTCAATGAACAGGGTTTCTTTTGGCTTTTTTAATTACATAAATATTTTCAGAGTATGTGCAGAAGTGTTTGGGTTACTTATTATTTGTGTTTTACCTTACATGGAACTTTTTTCTTGTGCTACTTCTGCTTATGTCTAAAGGCTACTAATTAATAGATTTATGTAGGATGACTTGACAATTTAACTTTTTCCCCCTCTTACACTGAGGTTACAGTGATTTATATTACTGTTAAATCTTGTTTCAGAGAGTGAATTAACACTTATAAAAATATAAATTGGGATTCTGATTCATTTGAACTTAAATGTCTATATTTGGGGCCCGGGAGATAGCATGGAGGTAAGGCGTTTGCCTTTCATGCAAAAGGTCATCGGTTCGAATCCCGGTGCCTCATATGCCCCCCCCGTGCCTGCCAGGAGCAATTTCTGAGCATGGAGCCAGGAGTAACCCCTGAGCACTGCCGGGTGTGACCCAAAAACCAAAATAAATAAATAAATAAATAAATAAATAAATGTCTATATTTAATATGAACAGAGTATAGAAATAAAAACCATGCTCTCAGAATAGGGTGTAAAAGTCAGAATCTCAGTGACAGATAAAATCTATAAGTGAGGGGCGGAGAGATAGCATTGAAGTAGGGCATTTGCCTTGCCTGCAGAAGGACGGTGGTTCGAATCCCAGCATCCCATATGCTCCCCCCGAGCCTGCCAGGAGCGATTTCTGAGCATAGAGCCAGGAGCAACTCCTCAGTGCTGCCGGGTGTGAACCAAAAAAAGTGATTCATTTATAAATGGAAAAATGATTCAAATTAGGGTAAAGAATGAAAAACTAACCCTCTGTAATTAATTTGTTTTTATAACACATCCTAAGTTTAATATAATCATAGTCATTTTAAGGAACAAAAAATAAAAGTTACCATTTGTATTTACAAACATAACATGTATATATTCTATATAGCAATAAGTTTCTACACAGTTATAACAAAAATAGATATATAACAAATAACACTAGGTCATTTGAAAACAAGCATGTGATATTAAAATTCTACCTAAATATTAAGTAAAATTTAATGAATTATTTCCTA
This sequence comes from Crocidura indochinensis, assembly GCA_004027635.1. Taxonomy (NCBI): domain Eukaryota; kingdom Metazoa; phylum Chordata; class Mammalia; order Eulipotyphla; family Soricidae; genus Crocidura; species Crocidura indochinensis. Next base: position 12,043 of record PVKC010008291.1, on the reverse strand, counting down.
TCTTTTCCAAATACATTATTTTTGAGTGATTTAAGGCTACTTAGAAGTCTTGATTTGATAACTTTGTTTCAACTCTCTAAAAAATGTTCTTCAAAACTTTAAAACTAAGAGATTTTTCTTAGTAATTTAAGACTTCTCTCATTATAGGCTCTAATATGCATGATTTAAAACCTACTGATGAGCCAGAGAGAAAAACAACAGAAGAAAAAAGTGGAAAGACAATAAATAGACTGATCAATAATAAATAGGATACTAAGAAAACCCCTAGGGACTTTGTGCCTACAAGTTCACTTAAGTTTTAAGGTACTTTACATTTCAAATCATATCTCACAGAACAAGTGATAGGATTACATTGCTAAATCCATAAGCATTGATTTTTGTCTCAGTCACAGATGCATACTATGCACTATTGGAAAATTTGCTAAAATGGGTTTATGTCACACAATGATTACAATATAGCAAGCACTACAGCATGAACTTATTAAAGTCTTTTATAAGCAATTATCTAAGCTTTAGAAAATATGAGAACTAAATGATATAAAACTTCTCTGACATGCTCATATATCTCTTCTATTGCTACCATTTTTCATTATTCCCCCAGTGAAGTATCCTGCTTTCTGGAAATCACAGTAAACATGTGTGCACTTCGAAGTGTTTCTAGGATATATTCCCAGTGGACTTTAGAGAGCTTGCCTTCCGGTCAGAGAAAGAGGCAGCACTCAAATAGGCTATTATTTTCACTGAGCTTGACCCCATTCCTTGTGGAATTTTGGATGTTGTTTCGCATGATTTAGTTTCACATCATGGTAAAGGAGTGCTCAGAGGCCATCAGAATAACAAGGACTTGGCATTTTTGCAACAGGCTAAGGACTCTCAGCACATAGGCACCAGTTTTGAGTGGTGATAAGGAGACAACACTGCTTATGTCTGTCTGCCTTGGATTTGTCAACAGGACTAGCTAGCTAGGCGTGTTTGTCTGTGTAGACCAGCAAATGCAAAGGATCAGGAATAGTCTTTAAAGAGTAGGGATAATGGCATGAAAATACATATTACTGCAACATTTAGTTGGGAAGCTTTCTGAAATATCCCCTTAAGGTTCTTGCACTGAAAACTCTTTGTTCCTTTAATTTCTATGGCTCTATGCCGACTTTAATTCCAATGAAAAGCAATCTTACTTTGTTCCATTTTCTCATAACAAATTTTATTTCAACTATTGTCACTATTGTCTCATAACTAGTTTCTGTCCCTGTGCTTTAAACAAATTTTCTTTCATCTATTGTCTTATAACTAGTTTCTATTCCTGTGCTGTAAGTGTATCTTTAAAATGATTCTGATTTTAATGTTTAAAATAATATAGAACCTATCTATTTATAGCAAAATAAAATCAATGTTATCAGTTTACATATTTATGAATTAACAAGTTCAGAGTTGGGTGGAATATAAATAATGCACAATAAAAATACTTGAAGTCATTTATAAATAAAATTATACAATATACTTTTCCTTGTCTAAGACTTTTTAATATTTGTGTAATATAATTTATAACAGATACATTAAAATTAATATATATTTATAATAGAAATGTAAATAGTGTTAGACAAGTAAAATTACATATTTATTTATACATGTACATACGTTTTTTTTGTTTGTTTGGGGGCGTACCCTGTGATGCTTAGGGGTTACTCCTGGCTATGTGTTCATAAATCGCGCCTGGCTTGGGGTACCATATGGGACACCTGCGATCGAACTTAGGTCTGTACTGGGTCAGTCGCATGCAGGCAAACGCCTTACCACCGTGCTATCACTCCAGCCCCAATATACATGTATATTTTAATATAATATTGTATAAACATTTTTCATATAACATAAGAAATTATTTACAAAAAACAATAAGAGGGGCCCGGGAGATAGCATGGAGGTAGGGCGTTTGCCTTTCATGCAGAAGGTCATCGGTTCGAGTCCCGGTGCCCCATATGGTCCCCCGTGCCTGCCAGGAGCAATTTCTGAGCATGGAGCCAGGAGTAACCCCTGAGCGCTGCTGGGTGTGACCCAAAAACCAAAAAAAAAAACCAAACAATAAGACAGAAAATAAGCAAAATCACCAGACTTTTTGTAACGCTATGTGTGTATAGACCTTTCTGTGTTTGACTAGCAACTCTTTTTAGCATGTGTGAATTTTGTGGTGTAAAACAACATTACCTATTCAAAATTAATTGCATGATCGTCTCTAATTTCTATAATTAAGTATTTAGCTTCAGATTTTGCATGTAGCTAATAGCTCTGAGCCCACTTTAATTAACTTAACCTCATTAAAGAAAGGCTCTATCTCCAGAGGATCATGTGATAAATGAAATGTGAAAGTTCAAATTTTGTTCAATTTTATCCTACTGATTAAAAATCTTTATTGTAATGAATAGTTGTTAAGTGTATAATTCATACAAAACATAATTTGTTTCAGAAGATAGGTAAAAGGGCAAAATATGCAAGTTTTAAACTAGTTTGGTTCTGCCTAATACCTGGAGGATTTAGAAAATACATGCTAATGCTATTTTTTTTTAAGAATCGAGTTTAAAGATTATTTTTCCTGCTCTATCATCAATGAATAGCAACTTGAAATTTTTTTTAATTTTATTTTATTGACATATTGTGATTTACAAAGTCCTTCTGAGTTGGATTTCAAGCATACAGTGAATTAGGGTCATTCCCATCACTAGTCTTGACCTCCCTCCACTAATGTTCCCAGTGTACATACTATACCACCACCCTTTGCCCTCTGGCCTGCCAGTATTACAGGCCCATTTTAAGTTTAGATTGTATAGGTTGGGTCTCTTGATTCTATTGTTGTTGACGTTGGCTTGGATATTTATCCTTTTTTATATTTGTCCTTTATATATTTTATATAGTTATATATATTTTTTATATTTGTTCTTTTTCATCTCCATCAAGGAGAGTCTACTTGCTCCCTGGCCCACATCCTTTCTTCTTTTTAATTTTATAGAAAAATGTAGAAATGTGAGATAAAATAAAGTAATTCATGTCCCAAGGTTCTATGCAAAAGGTGGAAGCCCCTATCTAATATATAAAAAAAATGGGGTGACAGTTTTATGTGTAGGTGCAGCAAAAGTTGGGGAAAATAGAAAGGAAAAACCTTTGGCCTGAAAACAGGGTGTCCCTACCCATGAAGTATCTGTCATAAGAATGACTACAGGCTCTAGGTATACTAAATTGTCTAATTCCAAAGTCTTTTTTATGATGATCCCAAGAAAAGTACTTTTTAATCACGGTTGTCCTAGTCGGGCTTCTGTAATTAGAGATCTTGGGTTTTGCACAGATCCTATGTCAGAGCCAGGGTGTTTTTCAGGAAGAGTCTTCAGATTTCATCTCATCATTAGGAGGCGAGGCAGGGAAATCTGCCCGAAAGCAACAACTTGAATTTTTAATAGAGACAGGAGAGTATGTATGCTTTACTTCTGATACAAACACTAAAATGAATAAAGCATTGTAAGCTTCTAAGAAAGCAACTTTGAACAGCTACATCATGAAGCTGGATATGTGTATATTTCCAAGAAAATACTCAATTAGGAGCTGGAGCAATAACACGTGGCCTTTTACAGGGCTAACCCAGGTTCGATCTCAGGCATCCCATGATTCCCTGAGCCTGCCAGAAATGATTTCTGAGCACAAATCCACACTGCAAGGTGTGGCCCCAAACCGAAACCAACCAACCAAATAATGTAAAATAATGTAAGTTCACAGCATCCCCATTATGAAAAGAAAATGTAGGTGTGTGGGTGCCTCACTGAGAAGAGGAAAGAGCAAGACTTACTATTCCAGTTTTATAGTTTAATTTTTTAATTTCCAGTAAACATGCATAATCAAGTTCTGTCATAGAGAACTACACCACCATGACTACATACCCACGCATCTCTATTTTGAATAGAGCAAGCTTGTGATGTTTGATTCATTAAAAATAAATAAACAAATCAAATTTAAAGAAAGCACCTAAAGTTCAGAAATTAGAATGTCAAGTTAAATGATAGCAATTAGTTTGTAGTTTACTTCTATTTTTGAGTATTTTACTGATAACATTGGAGACTGGAAATATTCCATGTACACCTATCTAGTTTTGAAATAGTCGTATAATTGTGTAATATATTTAAAAACAAACCCTGTTAAATATTAAATACAAACTATAAGCTATGAGCTTCTTAAAAAATTCAAAGAATAGGTTCATATAAGTGTTAATATGGTATCAAATTAACAGTGATTAATTAGCTTTTTTTTGCTAGAATCCTGAGATGTAAGTACAGGTGCTTGCTTAGTGGTGTCCATAGACCTGTGTAATTGAAAGAGCAGAGCAAACACAAACTCTAGGGTTGCCATAACATCCACTCACAAGCTTTGGAGCCCCAGATGAAGCTGAGTGAGAATGTTTTAATCTGGTTTTCTAGCCAATCTGCAATTATTATTTTACATGTGGCTTATTTGAAGGTCCAATTTATAAACATCTTCCACCTTAACCACCTGTCAAATGAAGCAATGTATACAGGTTACTTAAGTCCTGGCACTCTAAGAATTGTCCCCGAATCTTAACTGCCCCGAATTCATAAATTAAGAAGATAATCTAACTTCATATACATATTTTGTTATAGTTTTATGTCCATACCCAGCTATTCTCAGAATTTACTCCTGGCTCTTCTCTGCTCAAGGATCACTCCTGGTGGACCTTAGGGGTCCAAATGACGTCTAGGATTGAATTGGGTTCGCTCTGTGCCCAATGTCCTATCTTCAACCTTCATGTACATAATTTTTAAATGGATATAGTCTGCTTATAGGAGTCAGAGAAATAGAATAGCAGCTAAGGCACTTGCTTTAATATGTGGCTGGCCCAGTTTCATGGGTGTAAAGTCATGGTGAAAATTCAGCACTACAGAATTTCTCTGAAAAATAAAATATAATGAGAATGAGAAATAAAAATTAAAAATCGAAACATCTGATTAGTGTCACAACACTCAGAAATGCACAGGTCTTATTGCCCACTCTTAGATTTCCTTTCTAGGAAAGAAAAGTTTTGAATTTGCATGTCCTGAAATGTCTCATACTGAATTTCTCTAGCTGTAGTTAGGTTCTGAATTTAATGCTACAAAACTGCATTGTCTTACTCGTGGTCTTTGAAATACTTTTAGTCCCATTAGCCTGATGCTATTAAGCATAGACCTTTGGTTCTACTTTTGATAACATGTGGGCACTATTCTGTTTAGTGTAAGTCCTATAGTGAATTATACTTCAGGTTACAGTTTCCTAGCAGATGGGAAATTACTTTTGGTTTCATAGCCAGCACTGGCTTTATCCAGACACAGCTTTAATCTCTCCTGCCCACTGTCACTGGCATTGCTAGTCTTTCCTAATAGATTCGGGAGTTTGAATTGAAATGTTTTATTTCCCAAGGAGATCAATATTAGGTGATAAATGTTAGGCTATGAACAACTTTGCATGCTTTACCTAATAGAAAAAAGAGATACAAAACAACATTTAAAACTTAATCTTCTATATTTGAGAAGTAAAATTTCCTTTATTCCTTTTAGGTTTTTAGCATTTTCTGTCTACTATGTGAGATAAACTTCCATAGGGAATCAGAAAAAACATGCTTCTCAGTGTTCTTTTTTAACTGAAGCCACAAATGTCTTACACATTTGGTTGTTAGTAACTTCCATAGAGATGATTTAGAAATATCATGTAATTTTGCATAAAATAATCTTCTGGGAACAGATAAGAGCTTAGCTTTTAAACAGATAAGAGCTTAGCTTTTAATCGTGCTTATTAATAACTGATCAATTTACCACTCAAAAGAAATTCCTAACACATAGTGAATTAATTCTCTAATTTGTGTAAACAGAATCATAAGACAGAATAGCCTCTATCTACCAATACTTATTTTGGGCACTGAGATAAATAGCTCCGTAAAACTGTTCCCCTATTTAGTCTCTATTAATGTTTGGATAAATGTAAAGCTGGAATTGAGCAACTTTCTGAGAATTCAGTATTTTTTTAATTGAAAGAGCATTCTTTTGAAAAATTTTATTGAGGTCATTGTGAATTACTAATTCCTTTACAACTGCAATTCAGGCATATCGGGACAGTAAATTAGGGCCATTCCCATCACCAGTGTTGACCTCCCTCCATCAAAGCTCCCAGCATGCAGCCTATATCTCTACCCTTAGCCCCACTGCCTTCCAGTGTAACAGGCCCATTTTAAGTTTAGATTGTTATAGTCTGGGTCACTTGATTCTGTTGTTGTTGACTTTGGCTTGAATAATTATTTCTGTCCTTTTTTTTCCACCAATGTACATTGAGACCACTTGGCCCTTGGTCCCATCCTCTTTCATTCCCCTTCTTCTCAATTTTATAAAAATATACAGAAATATGAGGTAAAACAAAGTAATTTATGTCCCAAGGTACTATGAAAAAAGCAGAAGCCTCTATCTAGAATAATTAAAAACATAAATTAAAAGGGGAGTTGAATTTTTTCTTTTTATAGATGTCAATAATAATGTTCTAATGCTTTTATCCACAGAAACATATGCAGAATGCATTTGGTAACCATGGACTCCCACTACAGTGCTCACTATAAGAATGTTTTAGTCTCTCTCCTAGCCTTCACCCTATGACCTACACAAATCACAAGATCTCAAGCTATAGAGGCGGGATATAATCACCCACATCTGAGTGGAAATTTTCCTGGCACCATAAAAAGACTTTGGGTGTGCAAATGAGTGAGCACGAAGCTGGCAGTTGTTCCCGGGGCAGTAAACTTCAAGGGTGGAGAAACCCTGTATCTCTTAGGCCAAGGGAATTCCTGCTGTAATTTTTCCTATATTTACCATACCTATGCAAAACAAACAATAAAAAAAAAATACACCCCCCCCTTTTTTTTAAGAAGTTCCTGGTCTGTTTTTTTTCCTCTCTTTTTTTCTTTTCTTTTTTCTTTTTCAATAGCTGATGGGTTTGGTTTTGGGCTTATTCTGTGTTTATTCTTTTTGTAATCTTGTTGATATTCCCTTATTGTTTTTCGTTTCTGGTTTGTCTTGTTTTATTACTTTTTTTTCTTTTTTCCCTTCCTTCTTCTAAATGGATATTAATAACACCTAGACAAACTCCTCCTAGTTTTTCTCTTACTTGTTTGCCTTTTTTTCTTTATCTTTTTTCCTTCTTCCCCCAGATGGTACCAAGGCCAGACAGTTGAATGTTCATTTGGTGGAAATAAAAAAACTGATCAGACATGAATACCAAATCTAAAGTCAACAACAATAGAATCAATACCCAATCTACAACAAGCTGTACAAGGGGGAACAGTTGCACTTGCATTGTGGGGATAATGGAGGGGGATGTTTGGGATGCAGGCTGGGAACAAGGTGGAGGAAGGACAACACTGGTGGTGGAAATGCCCCTCACTTATTGTCACTATCTGCCTCAAATATTACTGTGAGAGAATTGTAATTGACTTCAACCACAATGAAAATAAAATAAATAAAAAAGTTTTAGTGTCTTAATCTTAATATCTTTATAACTTTTTTTCTTCACAGTGGTTCTTGGAGATATAGGTTGGTGTCCCTAGTTTCTCTTTACAGTGCAATACCGTGTTAGACTCCAAATACAGTGCTCATTATGGTAACATCTTAACAAAATACTTTATTCATTTTCCATTTGATCACGCTTGCTAATATGATTTAAAGTCTATGTCCACAGGTACCATCGGAAAGGCAACTGCATGCCATAGATTCTTGTTACAGTACTCATTAACTGAGTATGTTTTTGCAATTTGTTTCAATTGAAACTAGTTTATTAGTATATTACAATGCCCATTTTTTAAATTTGCTTTCAGGAAAAGAACCTGCATGTTCGAGACCTGGTAGATGATACTTCATGGGGTAGACTCCTCTTGCAGTCAGCATTATATATTGCTTAGTATCCTAATCTTGAAAATTGTAACATTCCTTAGATATGAGGATTCTCCATGCACAATCTAACATGGAACCCTTTCTTCAGCAAAGTTTACCCTTATCAATGATGATTTACCAGGGAACCTTTCCCCCTGATTTGCTGGCATCATATTTTTTAAGAGCTCTTGAATCATCCCATATGGGTCAGTTCCTCCACTGCAACCTATGAATCTATCTCCAATGTCTGTCTATATGTGAGTGAGTGAGTGAGTGAGTGAGTGAGTGAGTGAGTGAGTGAGTGAGTGTGTATATGATGGACACCTCTATGTTTATCTAATCTGTATTGTACATAATGCCTGTCTATGTTGTATATAGTCGGTGCTATATAACCCTTCCTTTTCTCCCTTCCCTGCTTACCACTTTACAAATCCTCTTTTACCCTCTCACCCTCTAATCCCTGATCTGTTATTTCTCCCTATTTAACCCTCTTTACCTCAGTTCTTAACTACACAGGAACAGGAACCTTTCCCCTACCACAGCCAGCCAGTCAGCACCTTTATTCCCGCATCCCTTCACTATGGACTGTTGGGAGCTACCAGACTCAGGTCTTGAGGATCCTCAGCTCAAGGACATTATCTGATTCCTGATTTCTGCTAACCATTTTTCAGATTCCACAAGATTATGTCGCAGGTTGAAACTGTGATATGAATTTTACCCACCCACCCCAGACTATTTCAAAAGACTTAAAGGGGATATGTATATTTTCTGTGTGTGTGTATCTGTGTGTGTATCATGAAATTTGGATAGACATGAAGACTATTATACTGAATTGAAAGAGTCAGAGGGAGAGAGACAGAAATAGAATAGTTTCACTCATCTTTAGAATATACAAAACATAAAATACAGACAGTATGATTATATCCAGAGACAATAGAGATGAGGGCCACAAGGACTAACTCATAATATGAAGTTCACCACAACAAGTGATAAATGCAGTTAGAGCACTAACTGCACTGACAACTACCATGAAAATGATACTGAGAGAGAGAAATAGAATGCCCCAATATAGGTAGAGTATGGGGGAGGTGGGGAATGGGGAACATTGGTGGAAGGAATGCTACAATAGTGAATGGTGGTGTTCATTCAATGACTAAAATCCAACTATGGATATATTTAAAACTATGGTGCTTAAATAAAGAAATCATACATAGGATACTAGGAGACAGAGCCATAGCACATTGTACAGTAATAAAGCTTAGAATAAACAAAAAGCTATAGGACCAAAGCTTGCCTTGCATGTAGTTTACCAGGGTTCAATCACTGGAATACCATATGGTCCCTGCACTTGCAAGGAATAATTTCTGAGAGCAGAGCAGAAGCCTGCACTCCTGAGTGCCACCAGGTGTGAACCAAAAACAAAAACAAAAAACAAAACAAAAAAAGATAAAAAAATAACAAAGAAAACACCAGGTTATTTACTCCTCATTAAGAAGGAGTTCAGAACAAGGCTTAATTTAATCACTATTTTCAATAGAGGAAAAACTACTAATTCAAATATTTCATATACCATAATATTGACATGTATTGCTGTTAACACAATTGATAGTACTACTTTCAACATAGTCTATGCAATTATTTTTGCTAAGATTGCAAGTGATCTTTCTCATTATATTAGCAAATTGATTTACACAGAGTACTATCATCTTAATTTTTAATAAAGAATACTAGTTTCATTTTCACATAAGGAAATTCAAATATGTCTCTCATTCAATTACAGCTATGTATTTTAAATGTATTATTGTAAGTACTTCCCGTACTATGTTGAATAGGAATGGTGAGAGGCAGCATCTTGACTTTTACCAGATTTTATAGGAAATGCTTTTAGTTGATCTCCATTGAGTATAATTATAATATAACATAACATAACATAACATAACATAACATAACATAACATAACATTACATTACATTACTATATTATATTATATACCGGTAATATAATATAACATAAAATAACAGAATATAATTAATATAATATAATATCTCATACCCTGTTCAAGAATTGGGATGATTAACATCAAAAAAATGTCAATAATCCCTAAAGTACTGTACACATTTAATGCAATTCCTTTAAGGATACCCATGACATCCTTCAAAAAGGTGAATCAAATACCCCTGAAATTAATCTGGAACAATAAACACCCATGAATAGCTAGAGCAACCTTTAGGAAAAAGAAGATGAGGGCATCATTTTCCCAACTTTAAATTGCAGTACAAAGCAATAGACATTAATTCCGCATACCGTTGGAATAAAGACAGCCCCTCTGATCAATGGAATAGACTTGAGTATCCGAAGAATGTTCCCCAGACATATCATCAATTAATATTTGATAAAGGGACAGGAAACATAAAATAGGTCAAGGAAAACCTCTTCAACAAGTGGTGTTGGCACAACTGGTCAATCGTATGCAAAAAAAGTGAACTTGGACCTCCATCTAACACCATGCACAAAGATCACATCTATAAGCGTATTAAAGACCTTGATATCAGACCCAAAACATAAGGTAGATAGAAGAAAATGTAGATAAGACACTCCATGACATTGAAACTAAAGGCATCTTCAAGATGGAAACAGCATCTCCAAAAAAGTGGAAGCAGAGATAAACAAATTGAACTATAATCTCAAAGGAAATAGTGAATAGTATACAAAGGCCATCCACAGAATGGGAGAAATTGTTCACTCAATACTCATCAAATAAGGTACTAATATCTAAGATACACAAGTCCTGACAGACTCAATAAGAAAAAAAAAACATCTAACTCAATCAAAAAATAAGGAGAAGAAATTAACAGACAATTCCTCAAAGAAGATACGCAAATGGCCCAAAGGAACATGAAAAATGCTCCACTAATCATTAGAGAGATGCAAATCAAAACAACAAGAGGTACCATCTCACACCAATCAGATTGGCACACATCACAAAGAACAAGAACAGACAGTGCTGGCTGGGATGTGGAGAGAAAGTAACTCTCATTTATTGCTGGAATACTATGCATCCATCAGGAAAAACTAAGTCATGGCATTTTCCTGGAAGGATGGACATGGAAACCATTATACTGAGTAAAGTAAGCGAGAGGGAAAGATAGACACAGAATAGTCTCACTCATCTATGGGACTTAAGAAAAATAAAAGATATGAGTGTAATAATACAGAAAGACAATAGAGATGACGTAAGGTTAAGAAGAAATCAGAGCATTTTTCCCAATATTAAACACACTTTTGCCTACATTTTTAAATCAATTTCACACTGAGATTTTTATTGAGAAACTATTACAAGTAAGTTTCTCTGATTGAATTTTAAATTCAAGATGCTTTCATGGACTCTGTCATTAAAGATATCAGACTCAGAACCATAAGGTTTGTCATTGACAAATAAAGAATAACAAATACAGCCATAATAACAAAGGAAACAGATTGTGCCTCCAGGGGAAAAAGTTGGAGTCCTTATGTGATAGCAAAATCTTAAAAGATGACCTTGTTAGTCAATCAAGTGGTAAAAGGCAAGCTCTTCACATTCCTCACTAGAGAAGTTAGGCCAACAAAACAATCTGAAGAAATCTAAAAGATGCTGGCATGCTGCATGAAATATCAGCTGCAAATAAATGAATGAGCACAAAGGGTAGAAAATAGATGAGTCTCCTGTAGGTGGAATTAAGAAGCTGAATGACTAGAATCCATTCAAATAAATTTTCAGGCTGATGCTGAGGGGTAGCACAAGGGCTAAGCACTTGCCTTGCACATAGTTATCTAGATTTGATTCCAATCACATATATAGTTCCCTGAGCACTGCCAAGAGTGACACTGTAGGCACAGAGGTAGGACAATCCCAGCGCATTGCTTTGTGTCCCTCATTAATTCCCCATTTCCCAAATAAAAATTTTTCAGGGAAGAGTTCTATATTTCCAGTTAAAATGGCTACTCTGATATCTGCATGGCTGAATTGTAAAGGCCAGATGACAAAGAAGAAAAAAACAACAGGAAAAAGATATTGCAAATCTTTGAAGAGTTGTTCACTATGAATGTGGCATTGGAGAAGATAAGCA